>RCUC01142756.1:0-52921 GCA_003697995.1 Taxidea taxus jeffersonii
AGGATGTCTCCCAGGTGTTGTCGTGCAATGCTGGAAGCAGGAGTCGCTTACCACAACTCTGCTTTGACTGTAAGAAGTAAATGCCTCCTTCTTTTTTCTTGCAATGTCAGGTACTGAAATCTTTCCTGCTGTGGGGTGAGAGTAGAGGAAGCACCCCAATGGGTGCAGGTGACTAGCCCTGCAAGCACCATGTCTGAGCCAGCCTGGAAGGGTACTCCTGGAGAGACTCAGGCTCAGACCGTGTTTTTCGTCAGGGTGAGGAAGCCAGGGGCCACACCACTGACCAATCAGGTCCTCGCCCAAACTGGGGACAGTTCAAATGATCAGTACCTCCCCTCAATTCCACCTCTGAGGCTGAAGTGACTTAGGAAGTTGTAGAATCAGCTTGCCTCTCCCAAGCCAGGGAGGGTGGGCTGTGGGATTTGTTGGGAGCCCCTTGTTAACAACCACAGCATTTGCTAACACTTGTGGAAGTATTTACCGGTACCAGGCATGGTTCCAGAGAACAGGGTAAGGACTCTGGATTTACTGTGGTTGTGCACATAAAATGCCTAGCCCAGCAGCTGGCATAAGGAAGCGCTCGATAAATGGAATGGCTGTTGTTCATATCAGACTCCTTGGATTCTAATGCTACCTCCTAGCTCCTCCAGCCAGTCTCCTTGACCGCCAGTGCTTACCAAGACAGGCTGGAGGTGATCTTGTCCCTTGGATCAAAGACATTATTGTTAATCTAAAGGGCCAGGCTGAATGGTATGCTTCCTTCTGCCTAGCTCTCCAGAGCCCTGCCCCGGCCCCAGCCACCTTATTCTCTTCTGTGGGAGCTCCTCAGAGCTCCTGGAAGGTCCATATCCATGGCTCCTCTGGGCCAGACCCCTGGTCCAGTGGTCAGTTCTGTGAAGATCCAGTGCAGAGAAATCCCTAGGTTGCATGTGTGTCTTGCCATCAGGCTCAACTTAATGACATCGACAGTTGAAGTAAGCAATTGGCCAATTTCCTTCAGGAACATTTGAAATAAAAAGCAGTTTGCCTGAGTGGAGGAAATTGTGAGAGCCCCAAATGGAATTGCTTAAATTTATTGCTGGAGAGTTTTTACATATTGAGCCAAAGGCATATCTTTCTGCACTCTGTCTGGGGTTTTCAGGGGGGCCGCACATTAAAGATGGAGAGGTCTGGGCTGGTTCCAAAGTTGGTCTGCAGGATTAGAAACCTCCATCCTATCACCAACCCTCCCATGGGCAGCCTTCGATCTGCCCTCATGAAGGTGGAATGGATTTGCCTTTGGGGATAGGAAATGTGCCAGCCTTTCCCCCTGGAAAGTCAAGAGTGATACCTGCATCTTAGACAGGATGCTGACCAAGACTTAGCATCTTTAACATCAGCCATGACCCTCAGCAGCTGGCCCATCCAAAGACTACATTGGATGTGGCTTTTCAGGTCGGGCATTCAGTCCTTGAGTAATGTGCTCAGGAGGCGGAAAATGTGGGGGCTGCCAGGGTAGAGCTCTTTCAACAGGTTTTCCTGGATGGGACAAAGTTTTGATCTCAAGCTCTGGAAGACACTGAAGACTTTTATGCAAGTCAGTATCAGAATAAGATGTAAATTACTTGCAGAATACCAGAGGCATATAACCAAAACCTTGGCCAAGCTGTTGTCTCGCCTGAGACCTGGTCTAACTTGGCACTAGTTTACTGTGTGGCCATGGGCACATGCTTCTTCTCTGGACCTCTGTTTCCCTATCTGTAAGCTGAGGTAATTCAACTTGATAACCTGAGTTCCTGCCTAGCTTCTACAGGTTGTGATCTGTGACTCCTCAGTGATCAAGCCTAAGACCGTACCCATCTTTACCTCTCTAAATATGACTTGTGCACCAGCACACTGAAGACCCCTGATCACAATGTTGACCACAGTGTATTTCCACGTCCTGAGAGGAAGCACCCTGGTGTGTAGTGGAAAAAGTATGGAGTGGGGAGTCAGCTAGACCTAGTCCTAGTCATGCCCTTCACTTGCTGGATCTTGGGCAAGTTACTTGCCTTTTCTGACCCCTCTCTTTATCTAAGCCTAGAAATAATGTGAGGATGAAATTAGGCAGTGTCATAAATTGTGAGGGAATAGGCAGGCAAACATAGGAGCTCACCCAGTGTGAATTTCCTGCCCAGACCCACGTGATCCTCATTACCTGCAGCACTGCTGGGTGAGAGAGAACCCCACCTTGGTTTTATGTATGGGTTTGTAACTCTAAAGAGGATGTCTTATGTTTCATGTTATCCTCTGAACAGCTGGAAAAAAAGGTTCTTGGAGCACAGGATAGATGTGGTTGGTCGAGTTGCTTTGATAAACGGCTTGGGTTGGGGATTGGTTGAGACCTCTGGGATTATCGTTAAGTAAAACAGATTAGAGCTAAACTGCCCTCTGAAGAGGGTGGGTCCGATTAACTCCAGGACTTTTGTCTTGCTTGGGAAAGAGATGGAGTGGGGAGCCTGAGTCTGGGAACAGAGCTGATTATTCTGAACAGTGGGGGAGAGTGATGTTAATGGAGTTAGTGGAGAGAAGAAAGAGCTAAGTGGTGGCCCAATAGAGAAGAGACTTTGGGGAAGGGATGGAAACCTTAAGGAGGGACTTAAATAAAGCAGTTGCGCTGCTCAGATAAGCATGCATACACAGAGATGAATCCTCATTTTAGAGACGTTACATTGAGATGTGTGCACTCTCACACACAGGCATGGAGTTATCTGGATGCCTGTATGTGAATTCGTGTGTGTGTGCACACACAAACACACATGCTCTCTGGCACTAGGCACAGCTGCTGTCTAAGCCTTATGGAAACAGTCTGTATTTACCCCTCTCCCTTTGCCTGCCCTCCCCACCCCCCCACGCCAGGAGACCAGACTAGATTCAGAATGACTATGTCTGAGGAAGTAAGGCTCAGAACTCTGCCATGGCTTACCAGACAGAGCAGGATGTCAGGGGTACATACAGAAAGTGATGTTTCTCACTCACTTATAACATCAAAAGGATAATGTTTTTCTGCTTGTAAAAGTAATATGCTCAATCATTACCCAGTGCCATGCTCTATGCTGGGCACTGGGAATATAACAATGGGCAAAGCAGGCATGGACTGGACTCTTCTGCCCTCATGCAGCCTAGGATCTTATAATGCAGACAGACAGAAAACAAGCCTTGTACATGTGATGGGTGTCATGAAAGGGGACACTTGGGATGCTTTTGGGAGTGTCTGAGAAAGGGAAGACCGCAGCCCTTGAGGACCTGTTTGAAGCTGCCGAGGAGGGAGAGAGTGACAGAGGTGAGGCTGGAGATGGACATAGGTTGGATCTCAAAGGCTTGTAAAATATGTTCAAGGATTTGAACTGGATCCTGAAGGTCCCAGTGAGCCAGTCAAGAGCTCTCAGCTTGGAGGAGGAGCATGCTTAGCTTTGCCTTCTAGAAAGATCACTCTGGCTTCCATGTGCAGGCGAGTCCTTCTCTTTCAGAGCCTCTGTAATGAAAGAGCAAAGCCCAGCCAGGACTCAAGATCCCGGGCCTGGGTGAGGCCTGGCTGCATAGAACAGGCCAGCCTCTCTCTCCAGTCACTCCAGGTCACTGCGCACAGGCGGACACCTCAAGGTGGCAACATGAAGTCAATCATGCTAGGGTGTTTGATTTTAATGAACATTTACTGAGTGCCTACAGTTTGCCAGAGTGGATTATGTCATGTCATGTTTGCAGCAGCCTTCTGAGGCGAATGAAGAACAAGTCTCATTTTAGAGGTAAATGGAGAGAGGTACTGGCATGTGAGTGCCTTCTACATCCCAGGTTTAGAGCTCGGGGAGGGCCTTACATAATCTCATCTGAACATCCGGGAGATGGGGACTGTTAGCCTCATTAAAGATAAGGAAGCTAGCCTGGGAGGTGAAGCAGTTTATCCAAGAACACCAAGAGAGTGGTGCAACTGGGATTCCAACCCTCCTACCCCTTGCTGTTACGGGACTGCAAGTCAGGTTCACTCTGCTAGGTCATTTCCTGAAAACTGAGAGAATCTTCTCTTGCCTAAAAGAGTCGTCCTGGGTCCTGGGTGCTCCTTGGGGGACACAGTGAAGCTAAGAGAAGGCAACTACAGAGGTGCAGGGTGTCCTCTTGCTTGGCCCCAGGAGGGTGAGCTCTCTCTAGCTCCTTGGGGACGGCACAGACTCCCTTGCCCTTCTATAGCTCCTATAGCTCCACAGGAGATGGAATTTAGGGTTGCAAGATGCAGGGGCCCACAGCTCTGATGTGCTTATTCAGCCACCCCATGTGTTGGCCCTTTTGGGAGGCAGGTTGTGGGAAAACACAGTTGGGCAGGGACAAATGGCAGGAAGCGGCAGTGGAGGCGAAAGGGCATGACTTTCAGAATCTGAACTCTCTGAGTTTAGATCCAAGCTCTGCTCTTCAGGAGCCATGGAACCTTTGTACTATCCCAGTCCCCCTGTGTCACTCTGACCCTGTGTGACTGCAGGCAAGCCTCTTTATGCCCTAGTTTCCTCATCTGTAAAATGGGGATAACAGCCCTTAACCTAGCAGAATTGCTGTGTGGATTAACAAAATTACACAGTGCATGAGCCCAGTACCCACATGGTATAAGTTCTCTGTTATTGGCAACACCTTATTTACGAGCCACATCTGCAGGATGAGGGTAATGCTGCCCTTGGCATAGATTTCAGGGCAAGGTGGTGAGAATTAAATGACAAAATGTGTGCAGAGGATCCAGTCTAGTGATGGCCCCACAGCCTTGTACATACAGGGTGATCAACCCTGGGTCTGCTTCCGTTTCTGCGCAAGAGCAAGTGCCAGATGTTTTTATCGACTGCAAATATTTGCTGAAAATTTCGTGGCTGGTCCTTTGCTTTGTCAGTCCTTCAGGGAGTAGCTTATATTGTGTTTGCTGTTTCACTCCCTGTCTCTGCCTTTACACTGAGCCGCTGGTAGAGCCGTGAAATAATAAAATGATTCCTCTCCCCAGATAGCAGTCCCCCCACATTATATCACTTTATCAGTTACACCGGTCTTTTGAACAGAGTTCTCCCTGGCCCCATCACGAAGGATAAGGAGGGGGTGAAGCCTGCTCTGGCTGTAATTTCAGTGGCACAGCCTCACTCCAGTTATATTTTCTTTTTTTTTTTTTTGTATTAACATATAATGTATTATTAGCCCCAGGGGTACAGGTCTGTGATTCACCAGATTTATACACTTCACAGCACTCACCATAACACATACTCTCCCCAATGTCCATAACCCAACCATCCTCTCCCTACCCCCTTCCCCCCCAGCAATCCTCAGTTTGTTTTGTGAGATTAAGAGTCTCTTATGGTTTATCTCCCTCCCGATCCCATCTTGCTTCATTTATTCTTTTCCGACCCTCCAAACCCCCCACATTGCCTCTCAACTTCCTCATATCAGGGAGATCATATGATAATTGTCTTTCTCTGATTGACTTATTTGGCTCAGCATAATACCCTCTAGTTCCATCCATGTCGTCGCAAATGGTAGGAAGATTTCATTTCTTTTGATGGCTGCATAGTATTCCATTGTATATATATACACCACATCTTCTTTATCCATTCATCTGTTGATGGACATCTAGGTTCTTTCCATAGTTTGGCTATTGTGGACATTGCTGCTATAAACATTCGGGTGCATGTGCCCCTTCGGATCACTATGTTTGTATCTTTAGGGTAAATACCCAGTAGTGAGATTGCTGGGTCTTAGGGAAGCTCTATTTTCTACTTTTTGAGGAAACTCCGTGCTTCCAGTTATATTTTCAAGTCACTTTAGTAACATTTTAGTAACACTTAGTCTGGGTTCTCAGAGCCCAACCAGCCATGGTAAGGGGGGGGGGAGATGGAAGAGTTTGCAAGTTCCTGGTGTTCATACTCCACCTGAGTTGGCAACAAGTTGGTTAAGAGCTCTGAAGTCAGCATGCAGGTTGTCAAGTTGGGGAACCTCTTGGCTTGGATATCAATTACCCTCTATTTAAGTCAAGTCCCTTTGCGGTTGCCAGAAGCTGACCTCTACCTTCACATCTCCTTGTAGTTTCCATCCCATTTTCCTGCTTGTTTTCACAGCACAACTCATGAGTTACCTATTCTGTCTGTGCTCCACTCATTGCCAGGAGGGGTTAAATCTGTAGTTTGTTGATTCTGCTCTTACTCATAGCCCTTTTTTTCCTTGTGTGTTTGGTGTTCTTTAAACATGAGTTTACATGTGGTTGATCTTAATAAATCAATAAATTGAGGATATTTTCCTCCAGAGAAGATTTATATTTACTTGTGCCAAACACCAGAAGGTACCATTAACCGCTATTATTTTTAACCTCTTTTAAGATTCTTGGCTAAATCTGAGTTTCAGGTTCAGCTCTCCTACCATGCCACTGGCTCAAGGGTCAGTCCCTAGATTACACCTTTTACTGTAACCCCACACCTCACTATTGTTTATAGCTCATGGCCTTTCTCTTCCAACCCTTTGGAGATTCATCCCATCTCTGAGAGCTCAGTAATGTGGCAAAATCTGTGTGTTGTGCAGCATAAAATGGTTTGCAAGTAGAAGATCCTTCAAGTGTCTCTCATTGGTCACAGTTTCAGAAGTGAAAGCATCTTCACTATCTTGACCCCTTACTTACCCAGTTTTATTTTCCTTATAGCACTTAAGAAACATCTAACATGTTACATATTTGTTTGCTTATTTGTTTATGCTGTGTCTTTCTGCACTAAAATGCATGCCCCATGAGAACAGGAATTTTGACTGGTTTGTTCATTGCTATGTACCTAGTCACTAAAACAATGTCTTACATATAGTGGATGTTTGACAAATAATCGTTGAATGAATGAACAAGGACTCCCTTTAGTTGGTTCAAGCAGAGGTGGTTATTTTAAGACATGAAGTGATGGGAACTCTCAAGACAATCCAAGAACAGAAGTAGCTGGGCTGGGCTCCAGAAGGATGGGACATAGTGGCTGCTTCTGGATCTAAGGTGGTTCAGGCCTTTGATCAGGTGTCCATGCTCCAACCCCCTCAAATATGGAAGGTCAAAAAAAATGGTCTGGTAAGATAAAACATGGAAGGCAGCCAGCAGAATTCTGGAAGCAATTCCAGATAAGAGCAAATAAGGAGACTGCTAAATTCAAAACAATCTCTGAGAGTGAAACTATGAAGACTCAACATGTGACAGAATAAATCAGCATCTTGAGAAGGTAGAGACCCATCTTGAGTGATGACAAAACATCCAAGTCTAATCAAGGGAATGAGGCAGAGTTCTCAGGAACATGTGATTACGGTGAAGAGAGTTATAGTCAGATCAATTATATTGAACCATATTTGAAAATAGTATGTTTTAACCAGCGGGGAGGAGATAGCAATTGGTCAATCAGAGAACAAGGAATGGCGGCATATCTTCTGCTCTGGCCAGGAAAGGAAGGCTAATGCACAGGGTAGCATGATGTTAAGTGTGATCCAGACAGTAGACAGACATTAATTAGATAATTCTCCACATGTACAAGCTAAATGGTGCTCCAGGCTATGAAGGAAGAGAACAAGGAACAATGAATGTTTAGAGAGGTGAATTTGATCTAGGCTATGGGGTCAGAAAAGCTGCTTGAGGAAATGACCTTTGATTGCACATCTGAAGGGCATCTGGGAATTGAAATAGGAGAAGCTGGGGATAGGAAAAGTGTTCCTGACCCTTGCAAATGCCCTGGGTTTCTTTCTGCTCTTTAGATACATTCAGAATTTTTCTGGTTCTGGTTTTTGCCTGTGCTCTTCTCTCTGCCTAGAAAGCTCTTTCTCCAGATAACATGGTTGGCTCACTCTTGCTCAAAGATGACTTCTTCAGAGAGAACTTCTCTGGCATTCTGGCCAGCATAGCACCAGGGGACATTCATTATCTCCTTTCCCTACTTAATGCTTCTTCATAGCACCGTTCCCCTTTGCTTTTATATACAGTGATTTGTTCATGATGTGTCTTCCCTCACTACAACATAAGCTCCATGAGGACAATGATTTTGTCTCTTTTGTTCACTACTGTATATACACCCAGTGTCTAGTATATAGGTTTGCCTCAACAAATCTGTATTAAATGATTAAATTAAAAGGAGAAAGGTACATCTAGGAATGGAAGGGAGGCCAGTGTGACTGGACTTCAATGTGAAAAAGGGAGGATGGCAAGAGGAAAGGTGATACACGTGGGGTGGAGGCCAGGGCACTGCAGGGCAGTGTAGACTTCATTCAAGCGTTTCATCTCCATCCTGTGAGCTATGGAAAGTCACTGAATATTTTAGAGTGGGATATTGTGATGAAATTTCTACTTCAGAAACTCTTCCTGGAATCTGTGGAAAGAACAGCTTTTTGGGGTAGGGACATGGAGGGATGGAGACCAGCCTGGAGATAGTGCTGCCTTGAACCCGGGTGGTTAAATGAACATGAAGAGGCAGATGAATTCAAATGATGTGGATGAGGTAGAATTGGCAGATACAGAAAAAGATTTGGAAGTAGAAGGTGAGAGGTGGGGAGAGGTCAAGAATTAGTCCCAGGTTTCTGACTTTTGTAACTACTGAATGTTGGCCTATTGGCTGAAAATAGAACTCTGGAGAAGGAGTGCACATAAGGATGGAAGAGCATAGGAGGGAGTTGGAAAATCAAAAACTATGACCAGATCCTGAGATGCTGGAATTTAAGATTCCAAGATATTGCCCTGGGCGGCTCAGTCGGTTAAGCATTGACTCATGGTTTGGCTCAGGTCATGATCTTGCTGTGGTGGGACTGAGCCCCATGTCCAGCTCTGAGCAGTGTGCTGTCTGCTCATAGTCTCTCTCTCTCTCTCCCTCTCTCTCTCTTTCAAATAAATAAAAAAAATCTTGAAAAAAGATTGGACAATTCTAGGAGATGGCCAAGTCCAGGGATAGCCTTGCAATTTGGTGGTTGAATTCACTCAAAAGATATTTACTGAGCATCTACTATGTTTCAGGTACTGTTATGTGAATATGGGCCTAACCTATAAAACAAAATCCTTGCTTTCAACTAGGGGAGTCAGATTAACTTATTGTATAGATTTTAAAAAATCTGTAATTTCACATAGTATGCAAAGGGACAAAGCAAAGTAAAGGGATAAAGATTGGAAGGAGGGATGGGGTATATTTAGGCAGAATGTCCAGGAAAGGTCTGGAAGTAACATTTGAATGGAGACCTGTAAGATGAGACAATGCAATAATCTGTGGAAAGAACATTCCAGGTAGGGGAAATAGTGAATGCAAAGGCTCCAAGAAGGGAAAAGCTTGGTGTGTATAAGGGAGAGCAAGAAGACCAGCATGGCAGAGACAGAGCGAATGGCAGGGATACAGGGAGAAGAAAGTTTAGAGGAAATAGGCAGAGAGGTCAGGTTGGCCCTTGTTGGTCAATGTTTGGAACTTAGAAATCATTCTAAGTGTTATGAGAAACCACTGATGGGTTTTAAGCAGGGGAGTGATCTCACCTAATAAATGCATGTGTGTTTTTTAAAAGATTTTATTTATTTATTTGACACAGAGAGAGAGAGAGAGAGAGAGAGAGAGAGATCACAAGTAGGCAGAGCAGCAGGCAGAGAGAGAGGGGGAAGCAGGCTCCCTATTGAGCAGAGAGCCCGATGCGGGGCTCGATCCCAGGACCCCAGGATCATGACCTGAGCCGAAGGCAGAGGCTTAACCCACTAAGCCACCCAGGCACCCCCATGTGTGTGTTTTTGATTTTATTTATTTATTTGACACACACACACACACATACACACACACACACACACACACAAAGCACAAGCAGGGAGAGAGTCAGGCAGAAGGAGAGGGAGAAGTAGACTCCCTGCTGAGCAGGGAGCCGGATGAGGGGATTGGTCCCAGGACCCTGGGATCATGACTCAAGCCGAAGGTAGATGCTTAACCGATAGGGCAACCCAGGCACACCTCTGATACATGTTTTTCAAGGTCACCCTTACTTCCATGTGGGGAATAGACTGGAAGGGATAAGAGTGGAAGAAAGGAGTCCAGTGGGGAGGAAATGCTGGTATTGGGGGGTGGTGACCAGGTTGGTGAGTGTGGGATGGGTGGGCTGGCTTTGGGGTGCATTTGACCATAGAACTCCCCAGGCCTTGCTGCTGGATCAGCCATGGAAGAGAATGTGGGTTGTCTCGAGCATCTGGGTGAATATGGTTGCCATTCACTGAATTGCATTGCATGGAATACAGACCTTCCCAAGATTTCTGATTGTCAAATTGCTGGAAAGTCACAGGGATTGTTGAACTCACATGGATGGTACCTCCTGGCTGGGGCAGAGCAGAGTGGAAGACCTGGATCCAGGGTGGGAGTCCTCAAGGAAGTGGAGGTGTGGCTTTGAGACCAGGTGTGGAGCGGCAGAGGGCTGAGCCCCCAGAAGGCATTCCCATTTGAGATGGTAACAGGTAACCGAGGTGAGCAGGGTGGAAAGCTCCTCCTACCCTCCCCTTCCTCTACCCTGGAGCTCAGGGGGCTTAAGGGAATGAGGCCTGCAGCAGAGATGGTCTCAGATCCCCAGGAAGTGGAGGGGGCACCTGGGACCAGGAGAGGACATGAGAGGGGGTGTGCAAGGAAGGGTGGTCCAAACCATTGAAGTTTGGTCAGGGACAACAGTGCATTTTGACATGTGGCGTAGATCAATCTTGAAACACTCTCCTCCATTATTCAATAAAATAATTTTCAGTACTAATCCTGAAGTGAAACCAATAATAATAATAGCTAGAAAAGATACTCAGTAAAATTTTGTCTGGTATTGAACTTCGTATATATCATCACGCCACTAAAAAGTAAAAATTAATAAAACATGACTGTAGAAAAGTTTTAGAAATTAATAGATTAATGCTTTTTAATTACATTAACGTATGTTTTGAAAAAAAAGGGGGAAAGCTTATATCTGCTTATTGGTCTGTCCCAATAACAAACGATAACATTACAATTTCTGTTTCTCAATGTTAAAGATAGCATCCAAACCCAGCGAGATAGTTCACATGTGAGCTAAAATTTTCACTTTCCAAACAAAAGATAGTACACGTTGCAGTTTGGATTCTGTTTCACTTTTTAAAAAATTTATACACAAATAAAAAATTCTAGGTGGGTGCATGGAAGGACAGAATGGAAGTAACTCTAGTTCAGTTTCTTTGTTTTTCAGAGTATCTTTACCATCACTACCCTGTGGTTGTTTACTTAGAATCTTTCACTTAAATACAGGGATATATAGTATCATGGGAAGAGGAGACATAAAGTGCACCAGAAGGGAGCTTGAAGGATCCTGAACCATGGAACACTCTGGAAACCAGCATGTGTAGCTGAAGCCTCACTCTCAGGGGCCACTGTGTGACTGGAGGGAGGGACTTGGGATTAATATCCATGAAGAATATAATGTCCATTAAAGGATAAGCAATAAAAAAGAGCTAATTTGAATGTGTATTATATATATTATGCATATATATTAAAATTCAACAGCAGCTATGATAATTATTAGCATTTTTACCAACCAAAGAATTTTTTGGGGAAGAGTATTTTATTACTTCAGTGTTTAGGGCTGTCAATACCTGGTGATAATAAAGAGACAAAATTTCAGCTTTATTACTGTTGGGAGCATCTGTATAGACAGTGAATCACAGTGTTCTGGCCTCCCAACCAGCTGCCCCTCAGCTTTTACTTCAGATCCCCCTTATTGAGACAGAACAAGATTCACACCCTAAGGGAGAGAGCAGTAGAAACCATAGGCATGGAGCATTCTGGTCACTGGGTGTCTGGGGAAGGTGTGGTCCTTATACAGATGAATAGATGGAGGTACAAAAAGGTCCCCAGTAAGGTGACTGGAGTCCATTCAATGCCATTACCTTCTTCCCACTCTCTTCACTGGCTCTTTGATGTTCCTCAGACACCAGAATGTCCACCTCAGGGCCATTGCACATGCTGCTTCCTTTGCCTGGAAAGCTCTTCCACCTGCATATCTGAATGGCTCCCTCTCTCTCACTCCTTCAAATCTTTCCTCAAATGTCCTTCTTATGAAGCCTTCCCTATCTTCCAGAACCCCAGCTTAATTTCCTTTCCTTGCTTTATATTACTGCACAGTTTTTGTCACTGAACATACTACAGAATAAATTATTATTATTTGTCTTTTTCACCAGAGTGTAAGCTCTTTCAGAACAGGGAATTTTGTCTATCTTGTTGAAGGCTGTATGTCCACGTCCTAGAACAGTGTCTGGCACTAGTAGGTGCTCAAGACACATTTGCTCAATGAATTGAGAGTGCCTGGCCCAGGGTCCCCGGACAGAGTGGGGGTTGCCATGGTAGGGCCAGTCTTCACTGAGAAACTTCAGTGTCTCCAGATCAGCAGGAGAACTGGCATCTCTTGTGCCTCTGACTGGAATTGCCCTTTGCCTGACACGAGGAGAACCTCTGCCTGAACTTGAAGGCTCAGCCCACATTTTCCTCAAAGTCTCCCTTGTCCTCTAGGCAGATGTGGTATTTCCCTCCACCTGCTCCCCACCCTCACTCTCTGTTAAACACTTGCCTCTCTCTCTCTTTATTTTTTTAAAAAAGTTTTTCTTTATTTATTTAAGAGAGAGAGAGCATGAGCAGGAAGGAGAGGCAGAAGGAGAAGCAGACTCCCCACTGAGAAGGGAGCCTAATGCGGGGTTCGATCCCAGGACCCTAGGATCATGACCTGTGCCAAAGGCAGGTGCTTAACCGACTGAGCCACCCAATTGCCCCTAACCTTGTCATTCTTGAAAGATCATGTGCTTTTAAGACAACTGGGATTCACATCTTTGTTTCCCCTTTTCTGGCCATGAACAGATGACTTAACCCCTCAGGGGCCTCAGTTTCCTTATCTGTAAAATGGGGGTAATATAGTGTAATGTAAAGTAACCCACACTCCTGAAAGCGCAGTTCTCAGCTGTAGTGAGCCTTCTATGTGATGGGCCTGGCACTGTAGGCTTAGTCCTGGTGGCCATGCTGGTGGAGGTGGTATGTTCTTGGCAGCAGTAGCTCCAGACCACGTTCCAGAGGTTTTACTCACTGACAGCAAGCCAAGAGACACAGATGTGACAATGTTTAGTTTGGGTTCTGTGAGGAGGACCCTGCTGTGGGCCGACACCCATGACTGGGCTTGCTTGGCTGAAGCCCTGCCCTTGAGATCTCATGCTCATGCAGCCATAAAAGAGCATGACCATGATTGCCCACCTTGACATTATCCCCAAAACTTCTATGTCTTGGTGTCTTCTAGGTCTTTGGTAGTTAGACCTTGAACAATCCTTCCAATCCTGAGAAGCTACAGTTCTAGGAATATTTTATTCTCTACATTTAGCCAAAATTTCTTTCCCTTACCTTTCATTGTTGCTCTTTGTATTTGGAAATTGGAAAGCAAAGGCTCAGATTTTATGTACCCAGAGTCAAGTTCCTTCTCCTCTAGTGCCCCTTTGAGGCTGAGAAGGAATTCCTGGTCAGCCACAGACAGCAGTCTTCTTGAAATATTGATAAGTCAAAGTCAGTAGAAATCTTTAGATGGAAGAGAAAAGTGACTCTGGTGTGTATTCAGCCAATTAGCAAAATGTCTAGTGGTTCTTCTTAACAGAACATCTTCTCTTTAATGATCTTATGCCTGTGCAACCAAACAAATACATTTGTTTGAGAATTTTTTTTATTCATTAAATATGATGTATTGAGTGCCCAGATACTAGGCTGGGTACTGAGCAAAGAGTGTACTTGAGACCAGAAACAGAACCTGCCTGGGCACTCAGGCACTTGATATCTAAGGACTGACAGATGATTTTACCAGCAGGATTTCTTCTGGAGGGGGATAAGGATAGGCCCATGTTTCAACTGGGGTCAATGCACGCAAGAATCAGAAGTCCATCCACTCAGATGAGCTCCGCCAAGGGAACTCATGGGCTCTTGTGTGGGATGCACGTTCAGGCCTTGTGGGTCTTGGAAAGTCATCAGGCTGTGCCCTTTTCACACTCTCTACAGTCACATGGTCCTGTTTCCTTCAAAGGCCTTCCTAAATGCCCCCAAGTGGTGAGCTTCCGTTATAACATGTTTGGGCATTTCCACCTTGGCTCTCTACATTGTTAGTGATCCACCAGGAAGGACACAGATGATCTGCTCAAAAGGGGTTGTCAAATGAACAGACATTTCTGCGAAGAAGACATCCAGATAGCCAACAGACACGTGAAAAAGTGCTCCATATCACTGGGCATCAGGGAAATACAAATCAAAACTACGATGGGATGCCACCTCACACTAGCCAGAATGGCTTAAATTAACAAGTCAGGAAACAACAGATGCTGGCGAGGATGTGGAGAAAGGGGAACCCTCCTACACTGTTGGTGGGAATGCAAGCTCGTGCAGCCACTCAGAAAACAGTATGGAGGTTCCTCAGAAAGTTGAAAATAGAGCTTCCCTACAACCCAGCAATCTCACTACTGGGTATTTACCCTAAAGATACAAATGTAGTGATCCAAAGGGGCACGTGCACAAGAATGTTTATAGTAGCAATGTCCACAATAGCCAAACTATGGAAAGAACCTAGATGTCCATCAACAGATGAATGGATAAAGAAGATGTGGTATATATCTACAATGGAATACTATGCAGCCATCAAAAGAAATGAAATCTTGCCATTTGCTATGATGTGGATGGAACTAGAGGGTGTTATGCTGAGTGAAATAAGTCAATCAGAGAAAGACAATTATCATATGATCTCCCTGATATGAGGAAGTTGAGAGGCAATGTGGGGGGTTTGAGGGGTAGGGAAGGAAAAAATGAAACAAGGTGGGATCAGGAGGGAGATAAACCATAAGAGACTCTTAATCTCACAAAACAAATTGAGGGTTGTGGGGGGGTAGGGGGGTAGGGAGAGGGTGGTTGGGTTATGGACATTGGGGAGGGTATGTGCTATGGTGAATGCTGTGAAGTATATAAGCCTGACGATTCACAGACTTGTATCCCTGGGTCTAATAATTCATTATATGTTAATAAAAAAAGAGGGTTGTCAAAGAAAGTTTAAGGAGGAGATTGTTTACTAAGGCAAGGTTCAAGGTAAACCAATAAGGGAGTTGAAGCACCTGGGGGCTGGAAATGTAGGAAACCATTTCCTCTGGTAGATGAGAACAAGTAAGGAGAGGGAGTGGTGTTACTGAACCTGGAAAGGCTGTAGCAATGGGAGAAGGGCTTCTTGACGGGGGTCATGGTCTTTGGCAGAAAAATTCAGCCACTGACAGAACATAGCCTGAAAGGGAGGGAGCTGTGGAAATAGATTCCCCTACTTCTCTTTCCCTCTCCTGCTGTGCTTCCTATTTACCAAGTAGGATTGGAATACAGGAGGTCAGTGAGGCCAGTTAATATGATCCACAGATAGAGATTGGCCCTCCAGGACATAGAACAGGACAGAGAAGGATGGAGAGTGGACCCAGAGGAGAAATGGAAAATATCCATGGGCAACCAATGTGGGCTCCCCATCTCACTTTCAGATGCCCAAGAGAGGACAGCATTTGAGTAGCTCAGGCTGAAACAACAGTAGAAGGAACTTCTGGGAGAGAAGCATCATCATCCCCATTTTCAAGATGAACAAACCAAGGGAAGGATGGTTGCCCAACACAGATAATGAGTGGCAGTGCCATTGTGCCATAAATTACTAAGAACTATGAGCTCAAATGAGCTACTCTCACTGGAGGTTCTCTTAGGGACATTCTAGATTGGGCTTAGGAATGCATTTGCTGAGTCTCTCTCCCTGGGTGTGATGGGTGCTACATTTAGGTGTCTCTTCCAAAATCATCAAACTTAAGATTATAAAGAGTTAGATATGGGTCTATGTGTGTCCTTCAAAGTATGTTCTCTCCCAGAAGAACTCTTCATGACATTCTATTGAGTCTACTGTGCACTGTCTGGTCCAGTGTCCTGGATTCCCACGATGCTCCTCCCTACCTGTAATCTGACTCCAGTATTCTTTGCTAGGCTTGCCTAGTGAGTGTTTGGACAACATGGAGTCCCCAGACTATTGTCACTGTATCCTCATGAGGGTCAGAACCTGACTTCAAAGAGCCTTTGTTTTTTTTTTAAATGCAGATTTTTAAAAAAGATTTTATTTATTTATTTGTTAGAGAGAGCAAGCACAGGCAGACAGAGTGGCAGGCAGAGGCAGAGGGAGAAGCAGGCTCCCTGCCGAGCAAGGAGCCCAATGTGGGACTCGATCCCAGGATGTTGGGATCATGACCTGAGCCGAAGGCAGCTGCTTAACCAACTGTGCCACCCAGGCGTCCCGAGCCTTTGTTTTTGATGCAGGTTTGGACCATGCTTCTGACTCTGCTGTGTCTGGATTAGCACTGACATCTTGAAGGGACCCACCACCTTCCCAGCCCAGGTCAAAGAGGTCCCAAGGAGCCCCTGAGTAGAACCACTATCTGGGAAGCCTATATGTGCTTTCTTGGGAATCTTCAAAGAAAGAAGTTGCTTGTTCTCATATCTTGAACTCTTCTGCCTAGGAAGTTCTACTAGGTATCTTATCCAACTCCATTCCAGTCTAATTGAAGTTGATTTTACTTAGTGAGAACAGAATAGTCATTTGAGGTATGTTCAGAAGCTGTTATAGACTCCATGGTAAAGAGCAAGGAACAGTAAGAAGCTTCCCAGTGGGTGCAGTAGCCATTCTAGAGCACCAGTTGTGTGAAATCGGTGTCAGCTGAGAAGACCTGGCCTCCAGCCAGCTATGTGGAGTGTTTTGCCATCTATTTGGTCTGGGGTTCCAGCCATGTGGACTATATAACCAGTCAGCTGTGAGGATTCAAGTGCCAGCCATTTGTATGGACCTGAGTGCCAGATGTATACATTGGGGTGCCAGCCAGGTGTGGGGACTGTGTGCCAGCTGTGTGGAATATATTACCAGTCAGCTGTGAGGATTGAAGCGCCAGCCAGATGTGTGGACCTGAGTGCCAGCTGTGTATATTAGGGTGCCAGCCAGGTGTGGAGACTGGGTGCCAGTGGTGTGGACTATATTACCAGTCAGCTGTGAGGACTGAAGTGCCATCCAGCTGTGTGCATTGGGGTGCCAGCCAAGTGTGCAGACTGGGTTCTAGCTGTGGGAACTGGATTACCAACCAGCTGTGCAAACCTGGTTCTAGCTGTGTGGATGGGGGTGCCAGCTCACTGCATAGATTGGGGTGTCATCTGTGAGAATAGGAGTGCCAGAATGAGTCTAGTTGAGACCAGACCCCAGCTCAGCTGCTCACTGCACATGCTTCTGTTTATTGCGCTGATGTCCTCCTAAGCAATTTCAATAAATCAAGGTCACTGAATCAAATCATCTTTCTTGCAGAATTGAAGATGTGTTTCTCTGAAGCAAAGAAAAGAAAATGTTCTTAAGAATAATGAAATCATCATTAGAAATGGGCCAGATTTTTCAGAATCATGTATTCAAGAGAAAGAATGACTATTTAGGTTAAGATGATTATTCGGTCATATTTGTTGACTGCTTACCGGACATAGTACAAACGATCATACTTAACAGCAGTGATCAGGGGTCAAGATGAAGTCCCTGGAGTTATTTGTTTGTACATTCTATGAGTCCTCCATGGCTGAGGCCAGAAGGGCTGGGAAGGCTCATCCTGTCTTCTCAAAGGAAGCAATCTTCACCCTCGGTCTATAGGGGCCCTGCCTCCAGAGCTGGGTCACTTCAGCAGCAGCCACAAAGGATCCCAGTAATGTGCTGCCCCTGGGGGCTGGAGCTGTGGGTTCATGGAGGTGCAGCTCACAGCTGAGGAGATCTGAACATGCCTCATCCTGTCAGCCAGTGTTGAGTAGTTCCACGCCATTTCTGCCCCTTTTCAGCCATACCCTAGGATTTTACCATGTCGCCTTGGGGGAAATGAATTTGACGGTTTTGAAAAAAAAAAAAAACAAATCAACAAAGGAGGACCTGTTAATATAGCTTTTCAAAAAGCTATTGCAAAGATAGGTACATACGTAAAGAGACACACACAAACACACATGTGCCTTTAAATCTTATTTATGGTCGTTGTGTTCTACAGAGTTGCCACCAATGCTGAATTAGTGAATATTGAATCATTGCTTCTAGGGCAAATGCAGGGTTAGTTTCCTGCGAGTCTCAGGTCCCAACATTTCTGTCAACTGATCAATACATAACCTTATTTTATGCCTGTTTCTGTTTAAAGACACCCTATCTAATATATATTGTTGATTCACTAACATTGAACTCATGGCCAATGCACCATAACTCACGCCAGAATGGAACTCATCTAATGTGTGTTTTCTCCCTGAGGCTCACCACAGCCTCTCTGCGCTTAAGAACTAGACAGCTCTTCAGTGCTATGCTTGGGGCCCGTTGAAATAGCAAAATCATGGATAAAAAGCATACGGATGCCAAAAAAAAAAAAAAAAAAGGAGTGACACAAAACAGACTGAAAAGGACCTTATTTATAGTATGAAAGCTGAACTAAGAAGGCAGCCTGATTGCACCTCAGCTGGGAACATGCACATTGTGAGCGGATTTTTGGGGTCATGGGTAAATTTTATGAAGCAGGAAAACTCACACACATGGAATCTGTGAGTAATGAGGGTATATATACTGTGTATACACTTGCATGTGAATCTGTGTACATATACACACACACAATGATATGTTACTCTAAGCCTAAGGACACAGCCTAGAGGCAGAAAACATGGATTAGGAATGACCTGGTACTTCAGAGATGTGTGTAGAGTTCCTCTAAGATTGTCACTGTAAGTGAGCATCTGTGGGTGACCCAGTGTGGGGACATGCACAAGGAGGTTTCTAAATCTGCAGTTCTATGGAGCCTAGTAGGAGCTGAGTTGTAAAGTTGTTAGGCTAGGCTATGGGAAGACATTCAGCTCTTCTCAGGTGGGTAGAAAACAGAACCAGGAAGCAGGACCTGGTATGAATGTTGCACATTTAGGAATGAATAGTTGTAAAACAACAAGTTCCAGGCCTTGGGATGGTCCTTGGGATGGGAGGTTGGTGGAGACCCTTAACTGTGGTGCAATGTGCTGTAAAGGCCAAGGAGGCCAGTCTTGGTCTAGGCAACACCCCATCACTCACCCAGATCCCCCAAGTTGCACACCTGAGAGGCACCCTAAACTACCTTTCCTTTTAAGATGTGTGAATCTACTTCCTTTCTATTTCTTTAACTAGGCATTGGCTATTCTCTGTACCATCTCAAACTGGAGGGGACCAGCGCTATCCCCTCGGTGTGGCCCGTGAGCATTATATAAGAGGAAGAAGCATATTTGATTATGTTTCCAGGGCTATATGCAATGAGCCCCAGACCCTGGGTAGCTGGATGGTTAGAAAAGTTGAGAGTGAAAGTTGTCTTCACTCAATATTTTTTTCTTATTATTATCCAGGTGTAACAATCAGTGGTCTATCACTAGCTTTCCTACTAAATTGGATCATGTAGTGAGAAATAATGATGATGATTGGATAGTAATGACAGCTACTATGCCTAAATGTGTCAGGCATTGGGAAAAGTGTTGTTTTCAATTTTTAATTTTTATCAGAACACAGATACCTGGTTTCCCCCCCAAAACATTTTATTTTGAAAATGTTTTTAAATGATAGAAATGTCACAGATTTTCAGAAATAAACATCTATATACCTTTTATCTAAATTCACTAATTACATTTTGTCACACTTCTTTACTTTATCATCTATTATCTTATTTTTTTCTGAACAATTTTAAAAAATTATCACAGATGTACTGCTTTACCTTTAAATACTTCATAATGTATCTTCTGAGAACTAAAGGTGTTCTCCTATATAAATATAATAACTTTATCATAACAAAAAGATATTTCACATTAACTCAGCACTATCATTTTACATACAATCCATATTTAAATTTCATAGACTTAGTTTAAAAGAACTATATAAGGCTTTGAAGGGAAGACAGTACTCTTCCTTTCTTTGGATTCTTTCTCAGCCCAGGCAACTCTTTTAGCTGTTTTCTTTCAGTATTAACTCCATAATTCTAAATAACATGCTTAGTCTACTGTTTTTTTTAAACTTACTTACCATTTATTAACTTCTTTGTATGTAAGAAGATTTAGCTCTCTTATCTCTCACAAACACATTTCCTCCCATCCTCCCCAAATGATTATATCATCATTTTTGTAATATTAGTATTTAGTATTTATTTTATTATGATATTATTCTCAGCTTGAGATGCATGGTGTACCGTTATTATATTTCCTTTCTCACACAACTTTGTTGTTTTTATTGGGTTATAATTGCCCTGATTTGTCATTTACTTGGTTTTCTATGTACCTATCACTATTTCATTCTCTTGAGCTGTCTGGCAGAATTATAGTTTTCTTTTAAATATGTTGACATATATAAAATTATGTATTGGTTTAATTCCTTTCTTAGTGCTCCTGCTCTAACTTGTTCTGTCATTCATCCATCATCCTGGAACTTCTCTTCATCATTGAATTGGGAACTTCCTTACCTTTCTCCTATATTAAATTCTTTATTTCCTGGATTCTGGTCTTCATCTTTCTTGATTTACTCCCTCATCTCTGTGGAGAACATCCTTCAGTAGCTTTCTGAGCAAGGGTTCACGGGCAGGCAATAGTTTTGAGATCCTGTATGTGTGAGATGATTTTATATTGAACCCTCATACTTGATTAATAGTTGGGCTGAATATAAACTTGTAGAATAGAAATCATCCAGGGCGCCTGGGTGGCTCAGTGGGTTAAGCCACTGCCTTCGGCCAGGTCATGATCTCAGGGTCCTGGAATCGAGACCCATATCGGGCTCTCTGCTCAGTGGGGAGCCTACTTCCCCCTCTCTCTCTGCCTGCCTCTCTGCCTACTTGTGATCTCTCTCTCTGTCAAATAAGTAAATTTAAAAAAAAAGAAATCATCCATCTCTGTACCCCTCAGGATTTTGAAAGCGTTTCACCAATGTTTCCAGCTCGCAGGGCTAATGTTGAGAAGACTTATGTTGTTCTCTTCCTGATTGTTTGAATATCAGTGAGTGAGGAATGTTTTCCATCCTTTGTTCTGACACTTGGTGGCCCTCTCAATCTGGAAGCTCATGTCTGGATTTATTGCTTCAATTCTTTCCCCTCTTGGTTTCTCTCTTTCTGGAACTTTTGCTCTTCAAATATTAGCTCTCCTCATAGGTGTTATAATCTTCTTACACTTTCTCCTATTTTCCATCTTTTTGGAGTTCTGTGCTTGTCTTTGGGGATTACCTTGATTTATTCTTACAACCATTCCATTAAATTATTTATTTTCATCATATTTTTATTATTTATTTATTTAGAGTTCAAGCAGGGGGGAGGGGCAGAGGGAGAGGGAGAGAAAGAATCTCAAGCAGACTCTGTGCTGAATGCAGAGTCTGACATGGAGTTTGATCTCACGACCCTGAGACACATGACCTGAGCCAAAATCAAGAGTCAGATGCTTAATCGACTGAGCCACCCAAGTGCCCCTATATTTTAATTTTAAGAGCTCTTTTTATTATTTCTTCTTTAAATAATTATATATTCTTGTTTAAGGATACAATATTTCCTCCTCTGTCCCCAAGTATATCAGCTATATGGTTGTATTTTTCCCTTTCTACATTGTTGCTATCTCCATGGTATTTTTTCCTGTTTGCTTATGTTAGTCTTCCCTCCCACAATAGAGTGGTTCTTCAAATACCTGGTGAAACTCAATGCCCTTCATATTTAAGAGGGAGGCACTGAAATGCTCAGTGGAATTTCCATGTGTGCAGCTTCACACACTGGTGATCTCCTCTAGCATGTCTTGGCAGGACGTGGGTGTTCAAGTAGAAACCCATAAATGCCAATATCATCAAGTCTCTTCTCTTGGATAGATTGGTTGTTGCCCATTCCCGCCCCATGGCTTACTATACCCGGTTCTTCCTACCCCTTCCACCACCAAGGACACATGGCCCTGCAACAATACTGCTATTCCCTACTGATACCCAGGAATGAATGGTTATAGGCCTCTGTGTGGATATTTCGCTGGAATTCATTTTCTCACCCCCAACTCCTCTATGGGGCAAGTTCTTACTTCCCCGATAGAGTCTGTTAGAATCACTTCTTTCATCTCCACACTTCTTTGTCTTCTCCCTGCTCCCTACCCCAGGAAAGAGTTAGCCTCTTTGTGTTATCTGTCTTCATGGTTCCCTGTGGCTCTTAATGGGCATCCCACCCTGCAACATTATGATTTCCTGTTTGTGTGTTTCCTCTCCACTAACCTCAAAGCCTTTTGAGACTAGAAGCTTTATTTTGTTACCTGCTCCTGGTCTGGCCAGTTCCTTTAGATACCTTGGCCTCTTGAGGATAATACAGAGGAAATAGAGACACTGATTTCCAGAAGTCAGAGAGATTTTATGGAACTGCTACCATCACAGGAAGCTAAACTCAATTCAAAGGGCTACATTTTGATCAAGACTTATTCAAGTTTTTAAAAGCCTACATCCACCCAACATTTTCTTAGTCTCCTGTCATGACACCAAGTAGATATACTCACATCATCATTTGTCTATCACACCTTCTGTCCAGGGTGGACTTATTATCCGGAGAGATAGGAGGAAAATGCTCACAGTAAGGACCTTTGGCCTCTCTTTGAAGGCAACTGTCTGTGGAGGTATCAATCAGTCATGAGCATAAAGACTCAGATGGAGTTGGGTTCTCCTATAGTCTCTACACCTGCACTTCTTGTGTATCTATCTTCCACAGCTCAGGAAAATGTCAACATCATATGAATACATATAAACTAGGGCAGGGCTGGCAATTACATTTCAACTCCAGTGTAATTCCACCTGATGAAGGGTGGCTGCCTGAAGTGCTCGTTAAGGGTTCTGAGACCTTAGCCAGGTTCAGTATGAAAGAGTCCCTGTGATCAATTAGAGATGTCTGCCATGGGCAGTTATTCACCAGCCCCAGAACCAGGGGAAAGATGAAAGTAAAATATTCTTAGACAGTGTTTCCCAAACTTCACTGATGATAAGAATTACCTGGAGGTGCTTGTTAAAAATTGATTCTGGGGGCTCCTGGGTGGCTCAGTAGGTTGAGCATTTGACACTTGGCTTCAGCTCAGGTTGTGATCTCAGGTTCCTGAGATCAGGCCCCATGTCAGACTTGGTGCTCAGCGTGGAGTCTGCTTCTTCCTCTCCCCTGCTCCTCTTCCCACCTGTCTCTCTCATAAGAAAGTAAAAAAAAAAAAAAAGACTCCAGACTCTTCCCTAGAAGACTTGGATTCAAAAGGTCTCAAATGAGGCCTGGGGATACTGCACTTAGTAAGCACACATGTGAGTCATATCATCAGGCTAGTCTAGAAACACTGTTCTAAGGGTGGGTTTCCAGGAATCCCAGCTTAACAGAGGTGGAAATGCAGGAAAATGGAGCAACAGAACCCAGTCTTGGGGAAAGAAAGGAAGAATGGTTAACCCAAGTAGACAGGACTCCAGACACCTATACTTAAGCAAAGGATTTGTATGAATCCCCCAATCCTAACCAAAGCCCCTAAACATATTTGGCATTGAACCCCACGGACTAGCACAATGTGTAGCATGTAGTAGGAACAAATCAATGATCGAAGGGTAAGCCAATCATTAAGTTTTAGAAATATACATCTCAGTATCCTGTTTAATTTCCATATATCCACGCTCAGATCCCTGTGTATTGTTTTTGTCACCTCTGTTCTGAGATGACATAAGTGATGCCTCAGAGGAATGGTAGATATAGCCCATGAAAAGTTACAATGACCCATGTTTTTCAGTCAAGAAAACAAGAGGTTGAGCAAGAATATGGTTTCTCTCTTTGAAACATAAATGTCTTCTTAGTAGACTCATTAATTTCTTGACAAGGGAGCCCCCTGAACATTGAATGTAGTCAGTTTAGACAGTTTAGACACAGTGAGGAATCAGTTCCTAAAACCAGTCCCCCTACCTCAAAAAAGAGACAGAGAGAGAAAGAGAGAGAGAGAGAGAGAGAATTCTTATAAAGAGGCATAGCTAATGTGGATGCATAGCCCCTTTTCCAGTATTACAACATCAACAGCATGAGCTTGTGCTCCTATGAGGAAAAGGTGGTTCTTAGATGCACATTTGATGAAGAATCTATACATACATTATGTAACAAAAGGAGAATGATAACATTTACTGAGCTTACTATTTTAATCTTTATGTATTGTTTTATTCTCTCTGGATATCACGAGGATATATTATTATTATCCATATTTCATAGCTGTGAAACAGGCACAGAAACTGTACGTTGTTTGCCCAAGATCACATAGCTACTATGGTGCCCATATCATTTACTTATTGCATAACAAATGATTCTTGAATTTAGCAGCTTCAGGCAAAAAAATTTATCTCATATGTTCTCTGGGTCAGAAATCTAGGTGTGGTTTGCCTGGGTCCTCTGGCTCAGAGCTTGTCGCAGGGCAGCCTTCAGGGTGTCTACCAATACTGCAAGTCAGCTCAAGGCTCAAACTCATTCCTGTGGCTGGTGGCAGGACTCAGGTCCTTGGACTTGTTGTACTGAGGGTCTTTTTCCTATCCAGGAAGACAGCTCAAAACATGGCTCTTGCCTTCCATCTAGGCAAGCATGAGAAAAAGCGAGAAAGAGTGAGCATGATGGCTGCTAGACTTCCTGCAAACCTAATATCGGAAGTGATATCCCATCATGGTTGTTATATTCTCTTCAGAAGAGAAGTGAGTCATTAAGTCCAGTCCTCACTCAAGGGAAGGAGATTACACATGGTAGATGCAACGATACTGATGATACTCTAATTTTTAAGTGGGTAGTCCCATGATTATCCTGGTATACAACTCACATGTTGGTTACATGTATTTTTTTGGATGCACCAAATTCACATGACATTTTATTTTTTTAAATTCTATATTTACTTATTTTCTTATGGAAAGCGACAAGAGCAGTTGACAACTCTGAAGAATAAAGAATCTTTGTGTGCTTGGTGACATGCAACAGGACTGCTCATGAGAAGTAACTGGGGAGCTTTTTAAAAAATTAGTATTTATTTTTTAGAACTATTTTGGTTTATAGAAGAATTGAGCAGAAAATACAAAGAGTTCCCATACACCCCCCTTTTCCATCTCGTTTCCCCTAATATTAATATATTGTATTAGTGTGATACATGTTATAATTGATGACCCAGTATTTATTCATTATTTTATTTCATTATCCAGTATTCATTCATTATTCATAGTTCACATCAGGACCCACTCTGTGTCTTGTTCAGTTTACAGATCTCGACAAATGTAATGTGGCATGTATCCACCATTATAGTATCGTATAGAATACTTACACTGCTCTAAAAATCCTCTTGTGTTCTGCCTATTCATCCCTCCCTCTTATCAAACTCCTGGCAACCACTGACTTTTTACTGTCTCCATAGTTTTGCCTTTTCCAGAATATCATTAGTTGGAACCATGTAGTATGTAGACTCTTTAAGCCTGGTTTCTTTGACTTAGCAGTATGCATTTAAAGTCCGCCCAAGTCTTTTCATGTCCCAATATCTCATTTTGTTTTGATCATGAATAATATTCAATTGCTTGGCTATACCACAGTTTATTTATCCATTACCTATTGAAAGGCATCTTTGTTTTTTGGGAAGTTATCAACAAAGATGCTGTAAGCATTTGTGTCCACATATGTCCACATATTCTCAACTCATTTGGGCAAACACCAAGGAGTACAGTTGTTGATCATACATTAAGGGTGTGTTTAGTTTTGTAGGAATCTACTAAACCGTGTTCCAAAGTGGCTGTACCATTTTGCATTCCCACCATCAATGAGTGTTTCTGTTGCTCTACATCCTTGCCAATGTTTGGTGGTGTCAGTGTTTTGGATTTTCCCCATTCTCATAAGTGTGCACTGATGTCTTAAGTGTGCACTGGCATCTTTTTCAATTTGCAACTCCCTAATGACATATGATGGTGAGCATCTTCTTGTATTCTAATCTGCCGTTTGTATATCTTCTTTGGTGAGGTGTTTATCCAGGTCTTTCACCCATTTTAAATTGGTTAGTTTGTTTATTTATTATTGAGTTTTAAGAGTTCTTTGAATATTTCAGATACAAATAATTTATCCCAATATATGTTTTGCAAATTGTGGCTTGTGTTTTCATTCTCTTAACAGTGTATTTTGTAGAGCAGAAACCTTTAATTTTAATCAAGTCCAACTAATCATTTTTTCCCCTTTATGTACTGTGCTTTTGGTGTTATATCTAAAAGGTCATCTCCAAGCCCAAGGTCATCTGTGTTTTTTCCTGTTATCTTCTAGAAGTTTTTATAGTTTTGTGCTTTAATTTTATGTCTATGATCCATTTTTTGAGTCAATTTTTGTAAAAGATTGAAGTCTGTGTCTAACCTCTTTTTCCTTCCTCCCTTCCTCCCCCTCACTCCTTCCTTTCTCCCTTCCTTCTTCCTTCTTTCTTTTCTTCTTTCCTTCCTCTCTCCTTCCCTCCCTCTCTCCCTTTTTTCTTTACTTCCTTTATTTTGCATGCATATATCCAGTTTTTCCAGCATGATTTGTTAAGGAGACTGTCTTTTCTCCAATGAATTGCCTTTGCTCCTTTGTCAAAGATCAGTTGGCTATTTCTGTGAGGATCTATTTCTGGGCTCTCTATTTTGTTTTATTAGTCTTATTGTCTGTTGTCTCACCAATACCACATAGTTTTGATTACTGTAGCTTTATGTAGTAAGTCTTTAAGTCAGGTAGTGTCATCCTCTGACTTTGTTCTCCTTCAATACTGTGTTGTCTATTGTTGGTCTTTTGCTTCTTCATAGAATCTTCAGAATCAGTTTGTTGAAACGTACAAAATAACTTGCTTGGATTTTGATTGGGATTGTGTTAAACCTATAGGTCAAGTTGGGAAGAACTGACATCTTAACAATATTGAGTCTTCCTTACCATGAACCATGATAATTTTAAAACAGCTTTAATCGAGCCATAATTCACACATCATGCAATTAACTCATTTAAAGCGTAGAATTCAATGATTTTTTAGTACATTGAAGGTTTGTGTAACCATCACCACTACCACTTTTATCTTATTTTCAAAGATCATATTTATTTTATTTGTCTTAACAAAAATAAATAAAAGAAGAAAAAAATAATGTATTTATTTATTTGAGAGAGAGAGAGATAGAAAGGGGGTAGGGGCAGAGGGAGAAAGAGAAGTAGACACCTTGCTGAGCAAGGATCCTGACTTGGGCCTCAATCCCCGGACCCTGAGATCATGATCTGAGCCAAAGGTAGATGCTTAACTGACTGAGCCATACAGACACCCGGCCACTATTTAATTTTAGAAATTTTTTGTATTCCTCAAATAAACTTAATGCCCTTTAGCAGCCACTACCCATTTTCCTCCCACCCCTGACTCCAGCCCTGGGCTAGCATTAATATACTTTCTCTAAATACAGATTTTCCTATTATGGACATTTTACATAAATGGATATTTCACATAAATATAATATGTGGTGTCTGTGACCTGGATTCTTTCACTTAGCATAATGTTTTCAAGACTTATACATGTGGTAGTATTTATCAGTACATTACTTGTTCTTATTGTGGAATAATAATTCATTGTATAGATATATCAGATTTTATTTACCCATTCATCAGTTGATGGACATTTTGATTGTCTCCACTTTTTGGCTATTATGACTAATGCTGCCATGAACACTTCTGTGAAAATGCTTGTGTGGATGTATGTTTTCATTTCTCTTGGGTATATGTCTAAGAGTGGAATTGCTGAGTCACTTGGAAACTTTATATTTAACATATCAGGAGCTGCCAAACTGTTTTCCAAAGTGGCAGCACCATTTTAAAATCCCACCAGCAATGTTATGAAGGTTCCAATTTCCCCACATCCTTGCCAGCATTTGTCATGCTTGCATTTTTGATTATGGTTATCCCAGTGCGTGTGAAGTAGTATCTCATTGTGGTTTTCATTTACATTTCCCTAATAACTAATAATGTCAAACATCTTTTTATGCACTTATTGGCCATTCATATATCTTCATTGGAGAAATGTCTATTTGATTCCCTTGCCCATTTAAAAATGTGTGTTTTGGGTGGGGTGGCTGGGTGGCTCAGTTGGTTAAGTGACTGCCATTGGATCCAATCATGGTTTTGGGAGTCCCAGGATCAAGTCCCATATTGGGTTCCCTGCTCAGTGGGGAGTCTGCTTCTCCCTCTGACCCTCCCCTCTGCTTGTGCTCTCTCTCTCTCTCATTCCCTTTCTCTCAAATGAATTTTAAAACATCTTTAAAAGAAGTATTTTTTAATTATTGAGTTGAAAGAGTTTAAAAAATTCTGAACATACATCCCTTATTAGACATATGATTTACAAATATTTTACTTTATACTGTGGGTTATCTTTTAACTTTCTTGGTGGTATCACTTGCAGCACAGGAGTTTCTAATATTGATATAGTCTAATTTATCTTTTTATTCTTTTGTTGCTCATGTTTTTGGTATAGGATTTAAAAACCATTACTTAAAGTCACAGAGTTACTTCTATGCTTTTGTCTAAGAGTTTTATAATTTAGCACTCATAACTTAGCACTATGATCCAGTTTGAAATAATTTTTGTGTATAACTGAGGTAGGGGTCCAAATTCATTATTTGCATGTGGATATCCTGTTGTCCTAGCTCTTTCAGTTGAAAGATTTTTCTTTCTCCATTGAATTATCATGGCATTTTTATTGACAGTCAATTGATCATAAATGTAAGGGCTTATTTCTAGACTAGCAGTTCAATTCCATTGAGCTATATTGCTGTCCTTATGCCAGTACCACACTGTCTTGATTACAGTGTAATTTTGTGGCAAGTTTTGAAATTGAGAAGTATGAATTCTTCCAATTTTATTCTTTTTCAAGATTGTTTCAGCTATTCTGAATTCCTTGGATGTGTACATATATTTGAAAATCAGTTTTTCCATTTCTGCAAACAGGGAAGTTGGGATTTGATAGGAATTGTGTTAAATCTGTAGATGATTTGGCAAATATTGCCATCTCAACAATTTAAAGGCTTTCAGTCCATTAACATGGGATGTCTTTCCATTTATTTAGATCTTTTTAAATTTCTTGCAACAATATGCTATAGCTTCAATATGTCAGTCTTGCGCCTCTTTGGTTAAATTTATTCTTTATCATTTTTCTGCTGTTGTAAATGGAATTGTTTCCTTAAGTTCATTTTTCAAACTGTTTATTGCCAGTGTATATAAATACAACTTATTTTTGCAAATTGATCCTGCATCTTGCTTCTTTGCTGAACTCACTTATTAATTCTACAAGTATTTTTTAGTGGGTTCTTCGGCATTTTCTAGATACAAAACCATGTCATCTAAAACAGAGATAGTTTGACCTTTTTCTTTTCAATGTGGATGACTTTTATTTCCCTTTCCTGCCTAATTATAATGGCTAACACCTCAGAACCCCCAGTGTAATAATGAATAGAAATGGCGAGAGGGGACAGTCTGGTCTTAATCCTGATATTAGGAGAAAGATAGTCAGACGTTTACCATTAAGTGTTTGCTAACTGTGTGGTTTTCTTAGGTGGTTTATCAAGTGGAAGGGGTTTCTCTTATCTACAATTTCTTGAGTGTTTTATTATGAAAGGATATTGGACTCTGTCAAATACTTTTTTTGCATCTTTGGAAATAATCTTTTGTTCTTTATTCTATTAATGTGGTGTGTTACACAAACTGATTTTTCAGGTATTAAAACAATGTACATTCCTGAGGTAAATTTCACTTGGTCATGGTGTATAATCCTTTTCATATGTTGTTGGGATCAGCTTGCTAGTATTTGGTTAAATATTTGTTCAAGCTTATTCATAAGGGGTATTGGTCTATAGGGTGTTCCCCCCACCATGATGTCTTTGTTTTGTTTTGGTAGCAGGATAATACTGGCCTTATAAAATGAGATGGGAAGTTTTCTTCTACTTTTGGAGATTTCATGAAGGATTGATGTTGATTCTCCTTTGGGTGTTTGGTAGAGTCACAGTGGAGCCATCTGGGCATGGGCTTTTCTTTGTGGGGAATTTCAAAATTACTAATTCAGTCTCTTGTTACAGGCATATTCAGAGTTTCTATTTCTTCTTGGTATCTTTCTAGGGATCTCCAATTTCTTCTAATTCATCTGATTTGTTCGCATTCAGTTATTCATAGGATTCCTCTATAATTGTTTTTATTTCTGTAAGGTCAGTAGTGATATCCTGCTTCTGTTATCCTGTTACCCAAGTCTTCTCTCTCTCTTTTTTTCCTTGATCACTCTAGATAAATATTTGTCAATCCTGGTAATCTTTCCAAAGAACCAAAATTTTGCTTTTCCTCTTCTCTATTTTTTTTCCTCTTCTCTATTTTATGTTTTATACTTAGTCTTTATTATTTCTTTCCTTCTGCTTGCTTTGGGTTTTAGTTTACTCTTGTTTTTCTGTTTCTTAAAGTGGAAGACTAGGTTATTGATTTGAGTTCTTTCTTATAGTTTTGAATATAGATGTTTACAGCTATAAATTTCCCTCTGAGCTCTACTTTAGACATATTCTGTGCATCTTGGTGTGTTGTATATTCATTTTCCTTCATTTCAAAGTATTTTCTAATTTTCCACATGATTTCTTCTTTACCCTGTTGATTATTTACTAGTGTGTTTTTAAATTTCATATATTTGTAAAATCCCCAAATTTCCTTCTGTTATTGATTTCTAATTTAATTCCTTATGGAGGCTTGTTTTGTGGTCCAGCAGAAGGGCTGTCCTAGAGAAGTTTTCACATGTGCATGAGAAGAATGTATATTCTGCTGCCATTATGTGGAGTGTCCCATCAATGTCTTTTAGGTCTGGCTGGTTTATAGTGTTGCTCAAGTAGACTTCTCCTTCTCCTTCTTCTCCTTCTCCTTTTTAAATTGAGCTTCTTCCTGGTTGTTCTAACCATTATTGAAAGAAAAGTATTTAGGTCTCCATCTATTATTATTGAATTGTCTATTTTTCCCTTCAGTTGTCTCAGTTTTTGCTTTATGTAGTTTGTGCCTTTGTTTTAGATGCATGTATATTTGTAATTGTTATATCCTTCTCATGGGTTTGGTTTTTTTTTTATTATAAAATGGCCTTATTATCTCTAGTATAGTGGAACCTCTTCTGTGTAAGAGAACTGAAATAGAGCAGTTGGGCACCCAGTGGTCTTGGCCTGATTGCCCAGAGCAGAGCTTCTGCCCTATGAGTGAAGGCAGAATGAAGGAAGGGAGACTGGTCCTCTCTTCAGCATTAGCCAAAATATAACTTCTGCAACTTGGGGCTGGGAAATACCGAGACTCTACCCCTGCCAAGATGAAACAGTAGCTCCAGACTGGGAGCTCAGGGGAGAGGAAGCCCTCTTCTTCTAGGCTACACTGACTTGGAGTAGAACTCCTATAATATGGAACTGGAAGTAGGGGACAAAGAAGGGGGTTATGGCTCAAATGTAACAGACTTTCACTGTTCTCCCTGAGATTTAGTAGATTTTCTTGAAAGAATGTTTCTTCCTTTGCTGTATGCCTTCAGAGAGGCTTTAGACTTTAAGTAATTAAAAAAAATAATTTTCACCAATTAAAGAGTGGTTTTGCTAGAGATGGAGTCTGCCAAGCTCCTTCTACACCTTTCAAGAAGTCCTGCCCTTCCATGTAAAATTTTCAAAGAGTAAACAGGACTAAGTGTAGCTTACTGGGGTTGAATGCCACCCAGAAATTCTTAGCTGTTGAGGTTGCCATGACCAGAAATGAGGGAAAAACAAAACATAATCCTTGGCAGCACCAAATTATAAAGAAATAAGAGTTGGCTGCTGAGTGGCCACATATTTGCCTTTCACTTCTCTGAGAAATCAATCTCATCACTCAGCTCAAAATTATGGCAGCAATAAAAGTGCAATTGCATTTGTGTGAAGACCTAACCTAGCCCAGCGCTTTGGATTGCTTTTACACTCTGTGGGGAAATGCCAAAGCAGGAGGCTGATTAGCAAGAGGCCGTAGATTAAAAAAAAATCTAATTAAGTAGTTAAAAGGGAAAGTGGAAATTGGTAGAAGTGAATAAGTACATTCCCAAACTGAGTGTCTCTTGTCAGAAGAGAACCTAATTTGTGGTGGACTGATGTATGCTGGGGAGTTCTCAGATCCAGTGATTAGACATGTTTCCTGGACAAGGGTGACCTTTGCTCTGTGAATGTGGCGACTTTGGGACAGCACCTGAGGATGGGGGCTGGTTCAGAAGAGCTAACCATGTCATTAGAAGGTTGGAAGTTTCTGTCCCATCCCCACTGACCTCTAGGGGAGTGAGGAGGGGCTGGAGGTCGAATTAATTACCAGTGGCCAATGATTTAATCAATCATGCCTATGAAATGGAGCCTCTAATCAAAACCCCAAAGAAGTGGGTTTGGAGAACTTCCAGGTTGGTGAACATGTGGAGGTGGTGGGAGAATGGCACACCCCGAGGGGACACGAAAGCTCCACACTCCTTCCCATGCATCATATTCTGTGCGTCACTTCCTTCTGGCAGTTCCTGAGTTATATCCTTTTAAAATAACCTGGTAACCTAGAAGGTAAGTGTTTCTCTGAGTTCCGTGAGCCATTGTAGCAAATTAATTGAACCCAGGGAGGGGGTCTTTGGAACCTCCAGTGTATAGCTGGTCAGTCAGAAGCACAAGTGATAACCTGGATTTCAAATTGGCTTTTGAAGCAGAAGGCAGTTATATAGAATCGAGCCCTTAACCTGTGGGATCTGAAGTTATCTCCAGGGAGATAGTGTCAGAATTGAGTTGAATTATGGGACACCCAGTTGGTGTCTGAGAATTGCTTCATAGTGTGGAGAAAAACCCATACTGGAATTGTGAGAAGAATTGTAATTAAATTCCTGGAAGTTCAGGCAAAGAGTCAAATATGGGAGTAACAAAGTTCAGATAATCAGAAAGGAGGCCATAGGCCAGTTCCCCAGGATTTTTTTGTCCCCCCCTCACTTTCCTCAGCTAGCATTGGTCTTTGTTATCTTGGTATACTTGAAAGTAGAAAAAGACTAGTTTAAAGTGTGCTTAAAGACAAGACAGAAATTTCACAGTGAATATTTATTGATGAAAGAGCTTTGCTAGATGGCATCTTGAAAAGTGGAAAAATGCATTAAAAATAAGTTTATTTTATTGTCCACATAACACAATTGAAATTGCACTTGGAACTGCCCACCGGCTCTTTGAATGGACAGAGTGAAGCATGGGCTGAATTTTTAGTGGAATATAAAAGTACATGATAGAATGAAATATCATTCTCAAATTCATATTTGAATTTGGCAGCATGATCATCAAAAGGGTTATTTTTTTTGCAAAAAAACCCTCTTTGAGCCCTTTATCAATTTTCTCAAGAGCCTCTCTTATTCTTTTGATATTCAAACCAATCTCTTTCAAAGTCTTTGTGGTATCATCATCCTTGCTGTTTTCCCCTCTTCAGCTGTTAACTGCTCGAATGCTCCCTAATACGTATTTGTCATAACCTTTGCACATAATGCTAACAGTTCTTCAACTTCACTCTCATGGACTTTATGAAATTCTGCCCCCTTTCACTGCAATATTTGCAATTATGCTTTGCAATCAGTTTGCATTGTATTCCCAGTGTATTGATCATCTGTCAACCAGTGAAACATAAAGCAACAAAGATGTCTATGGGATAGGAAAGAATAGACCCTAGTGTGAATATGGGAGGAATGGGAAGGAGGGAGGGCTAATGTTGTAAGTGGAGACTTGCTTCTCTGGTAAACTTATAACTTTAAGGGTTCAGGTAGTGAATACTCAAATAAAGGCAAACTTCCTAATAAACTCAAAGTGCTTCTCACATGGCCCCTTACAAAGAGAATTACAAAAGTAGTGAAGCGGTAAGCAATATGGGTAATAGCAGGTGTATGGCAAGACTGGTGGCACATTTTACATGGCTTTTTCTTGTAACCGTCTCTGATAAAAGTTGGGGCGGAGTATCCAAACATAGCACATGGAGGTGAGGGGCTGACCTGATCTGACCCAACGTGTAGTTTGCCTGCATTAGTTTTCTGATGTATAACAAGTGACCCCAAACTTACTGATGTAAGACAACAGACATTTATTATTTCATAGTTTCCATGAGGGAGAAATCCAGGAGTAGCTTAGCTGTGGGTCAGCCAGGGCTACAGTCATCTGAAGATTGCCTAGATCTGGAAGGTCTGTTTCTGAGCTCACTGACTTGTCTCTTGGCAGGAAGATTCAGTTCCCTGCTAGGTGGAGCTTATCATAGGGTTTCTCATGACATGGCTTCCTCCAGAGCAAGTGATTCAAGAGAGAGAGAGAGAAACCAACAAAGACAGAAGCCACGATGCCTTTGCAACTTGATCTTGGAAGTCACATACCATCATTTCCACAGTGTTCTATCACCGTGTACAATGTGGGAGGTGACTATACAAGGGTGTGAATGCCAGGAGGCAGCAGACGCCAGGGGCAGTCTGGGAGATTGGCTGCCATACTGCCTGTCAGTTGATTGGCTGTAAGGAAGAAGCAGTTTTAATATAGCAAAGGACTGGGAAAGGGAAAGGCGTGAAGAGGAGGGTAAAAGAAAGAACTTATGGAGTAAGCGGTGTGGATGCTGGGACAGTGCTGTCTCATAGAGTGATGCTCGTTGTGCACTGCATTACTTTATTAGGTACCATTTACATAGACCAATCAGAGCCCTCAGTGGAGGCGAGCACAGCCTCTTCTCTGCAGAAGTTTGACATGGAAGGGGCCTCACTGTAGTGAACTCTTAATCATGCAGAAATGACCCAGATGTCTCTGGAAAGTGGGTTTGAGCAAACCCACTCTCTGTGTAGATTAGGTGGGAGGTGGCTTCCCAGTGAGGAGGGTCTAACCAGCATGTGTGAGCTCTTGGCTGTGGTATGACATCCCTTCTACTAAGGGAACTAGTGGAGGTGGGTATTATGTGGGTGTCACAGGAGATTCTGGCTCCATTTGGGGATGGTGACATGACTTGCTAAGCAGGAACAGCAGTGAGGCAGAACTGCTTTTTTACTTAGTGTCTGCAATTCCATTTACACCTCTGTCAAAAACAAGGGTTGACAGGGACACAATGACTTTGGAATAAGCCCCAGAGTTTCATAGATGAGAAATCAGAATATATCAAGTTTTATTTCTGGAATCATCAATGACTTTCTGTGTTGCTCTGTGTTATGGGTTGAATCATATTCCCCCAGCCCCCAAATTCATATGTTGAAGTCCTAACCCTGGTACCCGAGAACAAGACTGTGTTTGGAGATAGGGTCTTTAAAGAGGTAATTACGTTGAAGAGAGGTCATTTGGGTGTGGCCTGAATCCAATATGACTAGTGTCCTTATAAGGAGAGAAGATTAGGACCCAGACAGGCACAGAGGGACAACAAAGAGAAGCAAGTGAGAACATAGAGAGAAGGCAACCATCCGTAAGCCAACCACCTTGATCTGCTGGTCACCTTGAACTCAGATTTCTAGCCTCCAGAACTGCTGTAGTTGAAGCCACCCTGTCTGTCATACTTTCTTGTGGAAGCCCTAACAAATGAATGCACTCAGGAGAAGTCTTTCTCCCTTCTGTGTCCTCATCTTGCAATGCATAAAATAAGGACAACTCCTTGTCTTGGGTGCTTGCACATAATGCGTGTTGCACATATGGATGCTGCTGACCCATGTGGTGCTCTTATGCAAATAAAGAACAAATGCCCTTCTTCCAGGCAGTTGCAGTCCTGCATTAGGTTCTTGTATTGGTGAAGGGAGCATAGGTGAGATTACAGTACTCCCTCATTGCTAGGCTGGGTGCATTTGTGCTGGGTACAACCTGCATCTATGCATGATGGCCCTGACTATTCGAGAAGCTCTGGATCCTCAGAATGCAGGGTAGGATGCTGGCTCTGGCAGGGAAACCAACCATGCAACTCTTCTCAAGGGGAAAGGTTGAGATGACATCTCTTTCTCCTCATTTGCTCTTCTTAGAGCAAACTTAGTGGAAAACTTCTGCAAATGATGCGTTAAACTTTTAGATTTACAACATACTTTGAAAGTCTACTGTACCTTAATAACATAACACACCAAAAAGTTGGAGAGAGCTCCTTTAAAACATTTTACGAATTCATGGCTCTGTACTCCCTGTCTCATTCTCATTCTCAACCACAGATACTTACAAACCCAGAAATTTACATATTCATATATAGAGAAATACCACCCAGCTCTCTATATAAATACATTTTAATATCACTTTGAGGAAATTTGTAGACCTGACTACTTTGTCACAGATTAATGAATATTTGGTTAGATGAAACCAGCTCTTCCTTGACAAATTTTCTCCTCCTAAGCCACAAGCTCAGGAGATGCCATAATTCTCTTCTCATTGTATGGTCCTCTCAAGGAAGCTCAGGAGAGCTGGAGAAGCTCAGAAAAAGAAGCCAGGTGTGGCATGGACACTGATATCTGGGGCAAAGTACTGAGACCCACCTGCAGTGTCTGCAGCTCTGATCCTAGGGCTTTCCCCAGAACCATAGGAGGCCACTCTGCATGTGCTGGGAGAGTAACTACTCCTGGGAGCAACCCTAAACTAATGATTTATGGGACCGTGTATATAAAGTCCCCCAGCTACTTTGCAGGGGTGTGTGTAGATAATTTTGAGACATGTGTTTTACAGAATTTCCCAGAGTTTCCTCTTGGGATTATATAGCAGTCTCTCACTGGGGGAGCTGGCTTATTATCACACACATTTTGGCTGCCTTTCTTTCTCTGGATCACTTCCAACTCCCCCATAGTGTTTTTGGTCCTCCCTCTATAAATTATTAGAACTTGAATCCTGTCTCAGGGTCTACTTCTAGGGAAACATGAATTAGTCTCCCTTTTATATTATAAGAGACTCTACTTCAAATTTCAGATAGAATTAGCTAGTTGCTCAAAGAGCTTGGCCAGAGTGGTTCTTTTCACCAATTTGCTGCTATAGGGCACCCTTCTGAAGGTTCATATCCTGAAACACATCCAGTGTGTTTTGCAACAACATGATGGGGGAGATATTATTTTTCCATTTATAAATTCTCAAGGTAGATAGAGCAATTCCCTAGGAATTAGGGGGATGGAAAGGGAATATGCAGCTATTGCACACCTGCTATATTCTAGATTCTTTATACACTTAAAAAACTTATAATTTTGAGCTAAAAAAGTTGCAGATATAAAACATTTCTTTTTTATTTCTCACCTTGTTTTTATCATGCAAAGCCACAGTATGACACATAGATACAGAAATATAGATGTGCATGTTTGCATGAGTTGGTGTACACACCTACATTTCCTTACTCCATCTGATGACAGGGCCTAGAAGCAGTGACACCTCAGTAACAATGAGCACATGTAGTACTCAGTTCTTGGTCTCTAAGCACCATTCTTCATTAAAAGGAACTGACATTCTTTTTTATTTTTTAAGATTTTATTTATTTATTTGTCAGATAGAGAGAGAGTGCAGGAGCGAGCACAGGCAGACAGAGTGGCAGGCAGAGGGAGAAGCAGGCTCACTGCTGAGCGAGGAGCCTGTGTGGGACTCAATCCCATTATGCTGGGATCATGACCTGAGCCGAAGGCAGCCGCTTAACCAACTGAGCCACCCAGGCATCCCAGGAACTGACATTCTTAAAAGAAATGGTTAACAGATGAATGGATAAAGAAGATGTGGTATATATATATACAATGGAATACTATGCAGCCATCAAAAGAAATGAAATCTTACCATTTGTGACGACATGGATGGAACTAGAGCGTATTATGCTTAGCGAAATAAGTCAACTGGAGAAAGACAACTATCACATGATCTCCCTGATATGAGGAAGTGGAGATGCAACGGGGGTGGGGGTTAAGGTGGTAGGAAAAGAAAAAATGAAACAAGATGGGATTGGGAGGGAGACAAACGAGGGATTGGGAGAGGGTGGTGGGGTTACATTATATGTTTAAATAAAAAAGCTTAAAGAAAAAAAAGAAGTGGCTGATGCTAGGGGTAAGGAATGGTACATTTAAAATGAGCTTGGAACATCTGGAGGCTTAACGAAATAAGTCTGGAGCCAACCTAATGGAGCCTCTAATGGTGAAAGCTGGAACCATTTGAGGTGCAAAAAATTAATGCTCATACTAGATTTAAAATCAGGGAATCAAGCAGAGAGAGTCAATTATCATATGGTTTCGTTTATTTGTGGAGCATAAGGAATAACATGGAGGACATGGGGAGATGGAGAGGAGAAGTGAGTTGGGGGAAATTGGAGGGGGAGATGAACCATGAGAGACTGTGGACTCTGAGAAACAAACCGAGGGTTTCGGAGGGGAGGGAGGTGGGAGGTTGGGTGAGCCTGGTGGTGGGTACTATGGAGGGCATGTATTGCATGGAGCACTGCGTGTGGTGCATAAACAATGAATTCTGGAACACTGAAAAGAAATTAAAAAAAACAAAAAATTTCAAAAATAGATGTAAATAAATAAATACATTTAAACATGGAAAAAATAAAATCAGAGAACCAGAAATATATATAATAATTTAAAAAATTTTACAACAACCTATGAAGTGGATTAGAGACTATCTCCAGTTTATAAGTTCTTAAGGTAATGGAGGAGTGAAGATGCAAATTCTGGTTCCTATAATACCCAAACTTCACTATACAACACACCTTTCCCATTGTAGGGAGGCCAATAGCATCACTCAATGCATTAAAATTCTTGCTTCTACTTTGAGTTGAGCAACACAGAAGCTCTCACCCTAATGAGAGTGGGTTATTTTCTTTTTCCTCCACCCTTTCATCGTTTCAGCAAGACATTAGGTCCTATAGGCCTCTCGCTGACTTTCTCATGGAGTTCTCTGTTTTGTTCACTCTGTTAGCTTAAATCAGAGATCACCAGAGTGAGCATTACAATGATCTCCCTTTTTGAAGTCCACAGATGCTTCCAGGTGTTTTAGAGCAAGTCTTCCACTCTGGTGCACAACTCAGATAAAGTCTCAGGTCCTATCTGGAGAATTCTGGGGCACAAGAGGGAGTTAAAATAAGAAATAAGGAGGGCAGAAGGGTGGAAATGAGACGTCCCATTCTTAATCACTTCTCTGTGCTTCGATGGCTTCCTTGATAGCTTGGGCTCCAAATTCCTCATTTGTTCACATTTCCTTGGGAGGGGGTGGCAGAGAGAACTCAGCACGCCACATTGCTATAAAAATAATGAAGGTGATGAATGACCTCAAACAGCAAGGAAGGAAAGAAAAGGCATTACTTTGCCTCTTTCCCTTGGCTGTAGATAAATTGCATCTGTCTGGGCTGGGGCCATGGAGCTTTAGCTGTGATGTGGTTGGGGTGGCTATCTGCCAACTCCCCGCTTCCCTCTCCCTACAGCAAGGAAACTGACCCTGTTGGCTAATTTTAAAAAGAAAGAAAGGAAGAAAGGATCCAGTTTACTTAACAGCTAAAAGCTCTGACTCTCCAGAGCCTGGAAAACTTCACCTCCACATTGGGCATCTTCCTTCTTGTGCACTGCAAAGAACATTTGTCCTTCACTGCGCCCACAGCTGGATTTTTAGAGGGTTAAATGCAGACACGTCCAGAGGCAGGGGTGTGGATGAAATGACCTCTGGCAGGTTCTTTCCTGCCACAGGTTAAGACTGCATGATAATTTTTATAGCTTTATTGAGGTATAATTGATACATGAAAACTGTATATATTTGATATAATTTGATATCTCAACATACACATATGTCTGTGATACCATAACCACAGTCAAGGTAACAAACATACTCATCACCTCCAGAACTTTCTTGTGTCCCTTTGTGTTTTTTGGGTATTGTGTGGTAAGAACACTGAACATAAGATCTACCCTCTTAATTTTTTAAGTGCACGACACTATATTGTTGACTATAGACACTATGTTGTACAGCAGCTCTTTAGAACTTGTTCATCTTGGATAAATGAAACTTCATATTCACTGAATAACTTCCCCTTTCTCCCTCTCCCACCTCACCACCCATCCTTTGGCAACTATCAATCTATCTTCAGCTTTTATAAGTTTGACTATTTTAGATTCCTTATACAAGTGGAATCATGCAATATTTGTCTTCCTGTGATTGATTTATGTCACTTAGCATAATATCTTCCAGGTCAATTCATGTTGTCATAAATGATAGGATTTCCTTCTTTTTTAAAGCTAAGTAATATATTATATATGTATACCACATTTACCACATTTTGTTTATCCATTCATCTGTTGATGGACAATTGGGCTGTTTCTACATCTTGGCTAGCATGCATAATGCTGCAATAAGCATCGTAACAGGGTGGCTCAGTTGTTAAGTGTCTGCCCTTGCCTCAGGTCATGGTCCCAGGGTCCTGGGATCGAGCCCAGCATCAGGCTCCTTGCTCTGCAGGAAACCTGCTCCTCCCTCTCCCACTCCCCCTGCTTGTGTTCCTTCCCTCACTGTCTCTCTCTGTCAATTAAATAAATAAATAAAATCTTTAAAAAAAAAAGCATCGTAAAGCAGAGAAGACCTATAAATGAACAACAGATATATGTGAGGGTGTGGAACATCACACTGGTCAGAGAAATGTAAGTCAAAACCACAATAAGATATTGTGTCACTTTTGTTACGATGGCTATTATTTTAAAAATTCAAACAATTAAAATATAATAAGTGTTTGTGAGGCAATGGGGAAATTGGAACCCTTGTGTGCTGTTCGTGGGAATGCAAAATGGGGCAGCAGCTGTGGAAAATGGTAAGGAAATTCCTCAAAAAATTAAAAATAGAACCACTGTGTCCAGCAATCCCACTTCTGGGTTAATGTCCAAAAGAATTGAAATCAGGATCTTGAGGAGATACCTGCATGACAGTTTTGATTTCCAGCTCCAAGGAAGTCTGGGATAAAGCTCTGTTGTTTTAGACCTGTCAGGGGAAGTGATGATGTCAGTTGATTCTGCCCAGTTGGACAAAAACCTGGGAGTCACTCTTGGCTCTTCCCTCTTTCCCATTCCCTGTGTCCCGTAGGATTTCATGCCTTGGTGCTTCCATCTCTTTAACATCTTTTGTGTGTGCCTCTCCTTTCTTCCCAAGGCCCCTGCTTTAGGGCAGTTGGTTTTCCCCTATCCTAATCTGTGCAAGGGTTTCCTGGTGGTACCCCTACCTCCACTCACATCCTCTCTAATCCGTCCTCTAGACTGCTGCCAGGGTAAGCACACATCTAGGTACACATCTCCTCCAATTAAAGCCTTTCCAGGGCCCCCGTCTTCATGAGGATAAAATCCACATTCTATTGCACAGTGCACAGAGTCTTACATGACCTGGCCCCTGCTTGTCTCTCCAGCCTGGTCTCTCCCTTGTTGCTCCGCACCACACCTGGGAATATCGAAACTCCTTGTGAGCCCCTTACAAAAGACTCGCTATTTCTTGCCTTCAATAAGGCATGTTTCAAACATGTTTCCATTCTCTTCCCCGGGAGGACTCCAATTTGTTGTCCGAGCCTCAGTTCCAGTGTTGCCTCCTCTGGGAAGCTCTCCTGAGGCTGGATTTAGAAGCGTTCCCCCTGCTGGCACATGGAAACCTCCTTCAGTTACCCACCTCGCAATCTCACTGGACTCATGAATAATGAGGCTTGTAGCTGCTGGACTAGCACAGATGTTCTGACACATGAGCTCCCTGTTCAAATCCTGAGACTTGCCCTCTGTTTAGCATCTTCTTCTACAGATGATGCTGTGTGAGGCCCAGAGCGGTTAAGTAACTTTCCCAAGATTACAGAGCTTGTAAGTGACAAAGGGAGGCTTGAACCTAGCTCATGTTCTTGATCCCTTGGCTGTGCCATGGGCACTAAGTGACTGGCCGGGAGTCTTGCTTTCTCACAGTTTTGCAGTTTTCATTTGAGCAGCTGGGCTGAGCTCCAGCAGCTGTGGTCAGGGTTGAGAGCTGCCCCTGAACTGGGAGGATGGAGGCGGGGAGGGGGCCAAGTATGCCTTGAGAGAGGGTCGCCTGTTTTGTAAATAGTTTTACTGGGACATAGCCATGCTCATTTGTTTACATATTGTTTCTGACTGCTCTGGTTCGACAGTGGCAGAACTGAGTGGTGGGGGAAGATATTATGGTCCGCAAAGCCTAAGTATTAACCATCTGGTCCTTTAAGAAAAGACTGGCAGATCCCCATCAGACAATGCCAAACAACTAGTAAGCAGCAGTGCTGGGGTGGTGATGACAACCTCTCTGGCTTTGGAACCTGTGCACGGGTTTCCAAGGCTTCTCCCCTGCAGCCAGGTGCAGGGGTGAATAAGGCACAATGGCAACATAGCATGAAAAAGTGCAGGAAGGGCTCTAGGAGGGGCTCTGTCACCTACACAGATCCTTCTTCCCTGTCCACTTGTGTTTTCTCCTAGGCACTAGGTGTGTGGTCTCTTAGGTGAGGCTGTTGGTCTACAGAACTCATGGGCTAGGTGGCTTATCTCCATCCCCGTACTAAGTTCTTCTTGGAAGAACTGGTCAGCCTCCTCTTGTCCAATGCCAGCTCACTCCGCGCCCCCCCCAGCAGGTACCAAGAATTCATGCCCACATTTCCTCCAGAACGGCTTCCTTTTCCAGGGTCCCACTCCAGACTGGTTTCAGTGCCATAGATGGAGTTGGTTATCAAAGTGCATCAATACATGGAATTGGCAAAAGATAAAATCCCTAGCATGGAGAAGAGCTGTGTGTGTGTGTGTGTGTGTGTGTGTGTGTGTGTGTGTGTGTGCCTGTCTGTCTGTCTGTCTAGCAAGGGTGCTGGAAGGTATGAGTGGGAGGGGAGCTTCCAGAAAGGGAGAGAGGGCAAAGGCCCCAGGAAGGGAGGGTTGTGGAGGGCTGTCAGCAGCAAGAAGGGTGATTTAAAATCAATTTCCCTGCCAAGAAGAATCACTCTTGCCAGGGTGAAATATAATATGAAATAGGAAAGGAAGGCAAGCTTGGGCTCTGCCATGATGTGCCTCGGGCCCTCCTGCTTATGAAGCAAATAAATAACCTTCTTCATAAGGCAGTGAGCCCAGCTCCATTATCACAGCAGCGGCCGATGCTGGGCGCAACCACGCTGGTTGCCAGACTGGGGACGTCAGGTTCAGGATGGAAAAGAGGTCCCTGAGGCAGGCTCTGGTTCCACTTGTGAGTGGCTTTAGCATCAACCATCTTGGGTACCAGACTCACTGTGAACTCACCCTTCAATCTACTGTTCTGATACTAAAATTCTTTAGGTTGAAAGTGCCAGAAACCCAATTTGATTCAGTTTATGCTCCAAGGGGCTCTATTGACTTGAGTTTCCAAATCTCAGGCCAGGCAGGGCAGAATTGAGTGTCACACACTCAAATGCTGTCAGGGCATGACTTCTGTTTCTCTGCATGTCGGCTGGATTCTCCCACATGGGCTTTCTCTAGCAGGCTGGGGTACCAAGCCATTGGCTACTCCTGGGCTCATAAATTCCAGCTTTCATCACTAGAGAGAAAAATAGTCTATTCCCTTGGCTCTAATTTGAAATTCCAGGGAAGAGCTCTGATTGGGCTAGCATTGACTCATGGCCTCTTCTGGATCCTGGTCCCACTAAAACCAAATGACTGAGGTTGGGGGAGGGATAGGACCCCAAAAGAAGTGGTACATGGTTTCCTGAAGAAAGCAGTCGCTGGACATGCAAACCATGATGTCCATCACGGTGCCCGAGTTCTGGCCTTAGTCTCTGGCCCACCCCATTTCCCAGCAACAAAGCATTGTCTACTCTTCTGCCTCTGCTTCTTCACTCCTCATTTCCCCCTCTGCACCTTGCGCTCTCATTTCTGGTCCTTCCACCTCATGGAATATCTTCCTTGAAGGTTATGAAAGCTGGACCATTAGATGATATCCACTGTCTTGTCTCATTTCCTTGGCCTTCCTTCAGAGTCTGTATATTTATTAACTGATTGCAGCTTTGGGATGCTCCTCCATCCTCCCATCTGGGAAAGTGCGCTCTCCTGCTCTTCACCCCCTTCTCTGACCACTCCTTCTTTGGCCCCTCTTCGTGAGCCCATCCCCTAATGATAGGGTTCCCCACAAGTGCTGCCCTTTCCTCTTCTTCATCTTGCCACCCTTCTCTGGTGATTTCAGTTGGTCTCAGAGCTATGTAAATAGAAGTCTAGTGTACAGGGAAAGGGAGGTGATATTCCTGTTCTGTGGACAGACCCCACTGATGGTAACATTCATTCTCAGTTCAAGGCAGCATATTTTTAATGGAGCATTAAAAAATTAGCATGTGCTCAGGGGTCATAACGGGGATAACAAGAGACTTAATACTGGGTCATACAGGAAAAAACATAGGGATAGAAATATTTAGCGTGGATGGAAGAAACACTTCCCAGTTCCAGAGGCTGCTTCTAGAGAATGGTTCATTTTGTTGCTCCAGTGGTGAGAATGGGGTGGGTCTTAGAGCAATGCCAGAAATAATAGAATGGCCGGTTTCAGCTCTGTGTCTCATCCCAGGCTTTAGCACTGGGATGATGGCCTTGAACAGAAGACTGGATTGTTCTGTGGGAGAGAGAAACACACATCTCCATCCTGGAAACATGCAAGAGGAGACTGGGCAGCCATGGAGGGGTGTCATGCTGGGTGGGGGCTTTGACTCCCTGATACTTACAAGCCGTTCCCATTTCTAAATCACCAGGACTCTCTGGCTTAGGGATGAGCTTTTGAAAGAGGACTGGGTCCTCTTTGGCTGAAGGGTGGTGTTCATGAGTCACTCCTCCCCTAGGTGATCTGGTCATTCAGTGGCCTTGGAGAGGGATGCCTGTGCTCAACCACATCCTCCACCAAACCTCAGAGGGCCTTTCTCCTCTGTTCAATTGTCCCAGTAGTATTTATTCAGAACCTACTGGCTGGGCAGTGTTCTAGGAGCTAGCAACAAGGTGTGTGTAACAACAGCAACAGCACTTATAGTGGCTACTGCGTGCTGAGAACATCAAGGTAAATGGGTCACACGAAGTCTTGGCCCTGATGGAGCTTACATTTTAGGGGAGGAGACAGGCATTAGCAGGCAAAGACACTTTCATAGTGGTAAATACTATGGAAATACACTTGAGTGATGGGAGGAGCTAGAATGGGGATCAGGAGGGCACCAAGAGGGAGGCTCCCTAGGAAGAGTGTTCAGGGAGGCGCTCTCTTGACTGCGGGACACTTCTGCCTCAGCCCCCAACCCAGCCTCTAGCAGGGAGCTCAGCCTGCTTTAGGAAGGGACCAGACTCCCCACTGAGGCCAATAAATAGGATATTCCTTGAAAATGTCTATACATGCAGAAAACACTCTAAGACTTAATATCCAAAGAGCATAATGGATTTTATTTGCCCCCCCTTTTTTGTACCAGAGGGAGATTTACTTAAGTTTGTGTATATTGGTTGGGGGAGGGGTTGCACAAACTACTGCAGGCTCATCCTAATTCTTCCTGATTTGTCACCTTCCCACTCACCTACTTGGTGGTTTTCTGAGCCTGGAGGGACTCTTTCTGGAGAAGAGTTGTGCACAGTGGGGTGCAGAGAGAATGTGGGAGACAGCACCCAGAGAATCACTGGTATCATCTTTGCACATTTAAAATTCAGGTTTATGGGCTTTGTCTCTTTAGCCCACGGTCTCCTAGTTGTGGAGCTTACATTTTTATTTGTGAGAATAAAAGTCAGTGGCAGCTGATGTGGCCCTCTGGAGTTGGAAGCAATAACCATTGTGGGCAATGCAGCCTGGAAAATAATCATAATAATAAGCAGCAAAAAGGGAGACAGCTCTTTGAAGGTGGTTGATGAATGGCTATAGACTAAGTAACACCTCCTCACCCCTTCCGTACTTCCCCCACCAACCCCTCCCCCCATCCAAGCTTCCTTGCAGCCCTGTAAGAATCCCAGTAAAAAATGCAGCACACAGAGAGACTAGAAGACTGAAGGAAGCTGAGGAGGCTTGTCCAGGGGTCCTGCAACTGAAAGGCTAATGTAGCTGCTGGGATGAGTGAGTGTACCTGGAAAAGGAAGGGAAAGGAGGCTCTCTGAGCCTTGGTTTCTCCATCCCCATAATGGAATGAGCACCTTTGCTTCACAGTTAGTGGCTTCTAGAATAGGTAAAGCATCTAGCACAGATCCTGACCCATAGTAGGCCCTCCATAAATACTAGCTCCACATCTTTTCTCCCATCCCAAGGCTAAGGATGGAACCCGTGATACTTTTTTTAAAGAGAGGAATGAGGAGAAACACAAGGGGAAGCAGTTGAATTAGATCTGGCACTTTGAACATGCCCACTGGAAGGGATGTGGAGGAACCACCAAAGGCTAGTGGGATCCCTCCCCTCCAAACTCCATTTCCTCTGCTTCTGCCCGCCCAGCTCTCCTCACCCAGTGCTCTCTGCCTACCCGTTCTTGGACTTGTACATTCTGCATCCATTTGTCAGCCTTAGTACATCTGTCTTTCTCTTGTGTCCTACATCCCCTGCTCTCCTGTGCATAGGACCATGCTCACTATGATGTGACTGGATACACCACTTCTTTCTTTCAAGGGGACCTAACATTGTTTGAACTCATACCATGTGCTAGATACTGTATAAGCCACATTATAGCATTATCTTTCTAATCCATAACACAGTCCTGGGAAGTAGGCATTGAGCTCTCTCACAGAGAAACCAGCTTGGGGTCTGGAAGAGTGAGTGATTTGCTTTGAGTGAGTGAGGGGTCTGTAACCCAGGGCAGTCAGACCCCTGAGCCATGATCTTTTTATGTCACCATGTTGCTTTCAAGGGAGGTGAAGAGACCTGAGCAATAGTAGACATTCAGCTAGTGAACTGAGCTGAGTCCACCTAGCCCAGCAGTAAGATCCCAGGCAGCCTCCCCCCCCACCCCCAGTGCCCAGGCTCTGGGACCTTCTTGGTGGGAAAGCATGGTAAAGAGTGTTTAGTTGAACTCATCCTTCTAACAACTCTGTGACCTCTGCTTGAACACTTTCAAAGATGGGGGAACTCACTCCTTCCAGTGGCCAGCATGTTGTAGTGCAATGGTTCTCAAAGTATGGTACCCACAAAACCAGCTTCAGCATCACCTGCAACCTTGTTAGAAATGCAAATCCTTGAGCTCTACCCTAGAATCAGAATCAGAAACCTTGAGGGTAGGTCCAACAACCAGTGCTTTAACAAGGCTTCTGCAAGAATCTGATATCGATGAAGTTTACAGCCCACTGGCTTAGTGGAAAGGAAAAGGGCTTTGGGGTCAGGGAGACATGGACTCACCACCCTGTTACCTACTATTTGTGTAACTTTGGGCAAGGTACCTGGGGGGGGTTATAACAATTAAGAATGTTTATTGAACACTGTGGTAGGCTGAATAATGCTCTCTCTTCCTCCAAAGATCTCCCAATCTCCAGAACTTGTGAATATGTTGCCTGATAAAGTGAGATGGACTTTTAAGGATATTGATGTGTAGAAATTATCTGGGTGGGCCCCATTTAATCACAAAATTCCTTATAAGAAGAAGGCAGGAAGATCAAAGAAAGGAGAAAGTAATGTAAGGACAGAAACAGAGATTGGGGCAATGTGTCCATGAGGCAAGGAACGCGAGCAGCCTCTAGAATCTGGAGGAGGAAAGGAATGAATTCTCCCCTGGAGCCTTCAGAGGAGTTTGCCCTGCCCCCAACTTGATTTTAGTCATGTAAAACTCATTTAAACTCATTTCGTACCTCAGACCTACAGAAGTGCGAGGGATAAATTCGTTGTTTTAAGCCATGAAGTGAGCGCGGAGGCCGGCCTCGGGAGAGCTGTCTGGAAGCTATGCCCAACCAGAATGCCCTTCCTGGCCAGGTGCCAGCGCTCCCCCTGAGGTTCCCATCCATCCCACAGTGAGAACTACATTCTGGCTCTTGTTGTAATGTATACACGTGTGTGGGCTGCATTTCATTCATGCCAGAATCTGACACATGGGCAGAATTTTTGTAGTAAGCATATGGCTGGGAACCCTCAGATAGCATGCTCAGTGGGGACCCGTTTTGAACCAAAAATTTGAGTGGAAGCATAATTTAGCAAAGAAACGAAGACTGGAATATGCACAGAAGAGCCCTTAGCCTTCAAATGTAGAACTTCCTGTGTGTGTGTGTTTGCGTGTGTGTGTGTGTCTAGGTGTGTGTGATGCAGGCTTGATGGTATATGTTGGACTATATCTGAATGTGTGAATTGCATGAGTCTTTGTGTATTGGGAGATGGGTCAAATCCAAGGACTATTGTGAACCTCTGCATGGGTTCATGGATTCAGAGTGTGTGCATGGTTATGTGTAAGTGTGTATAAATGAGTGTCCTGAACAGGGGACCGTGTCATGTGTGAATAGTAGGGTAGAGTAAAGACAGGTGCATCTGGGGCAAGAACATCTGTGTAAACTAAGAGAGGGGGCACGTGACCATGCATGCCTGTGTGTGGGCTCACGTGTGTGTGTGATGGTGAGAATGAGTGTGTGAGTGATCTGCACCTCCATTCTTTTGCATCTCACTGAGTGCTCTTGACTAAACAGACTCAAGGTTGCCTCTCCAGCTCCTGTTTGCAGAGCCTGGTGTTTTATGACAGTGCCTCCTGGACACAGTTTCAATGATGCCCAAACAACAAGGCCATTCGGTGAGAGATCCTGACAGATGGACCACAAGTTTCTTATCTCCCAGCCCCAGGGTCATGCAGCTGAATTTAGATCCTTCTTTTACCAAGAGTGCTCTCAGTGGTCCTCCCAGGGGGCCTTGTGGCCTGGGAAAATGCTGTGCACACCAGATCAACGAAGGCTGTGCCTCTCAGCTGCTGCTTCCTAGCAAGCAAAGGAACACAATCTTTATAAATTCTCCCTGGACTCGGTCATCAGAGGCTGGGCCTGGGGTCCCGTCCCTCCATCACTGCTGTCTGGCTCTGCAACTTCTCATGATATACTAAAATGGTATGTCCCAGGTTCCTTCAACTGGAGAGGAAAAGATCAGAAAGGATCATAAGGCTGCTTGGGGGAGGTGAAGGCTTTGACTTGGAAACTTGTGTCCCATTTTAGCTTTTTGCAAACAGGCTGAGAACAGCAAACAGGTTACATGTTTTCTAAATGAGGGCATTTTCTCCAGTAGATCTAATGGAGCGTTGGAGGTTGAAAGTGCGGTGAGTCTGAGAGACCTCAGGCAGAGAGTGTGGGCTGGAAGAAAGTGATGGAAAGGAAGGAGTGCTTTGTGTCCAGAGGATCAGGCAGGCAGAGATCCCGCAGGCTCTTTAGTTTTTAAAGTGCTTTCACATACAGCATTGAACTTCACGGTCACCACAATCCTGGGGAGCAGCATTATTTGTGTTTTATAGGTGACAAATCCAAGACCCAGAGAGGTTAAGTGACTTGCCCAAGTCACACAGCTGTAAACTGCTGGACCGGGACCTGCATTTGGGAGAACAGGACTCCACTGTGACATGTGCTGAGTTAGGTCTCCACCTTAGGCAGCTTGTAAAAAGTCACTGGTGGCTTGTTAATGGTGCCAAGCTCTTCCTCCACAGACACATCCCTCAATCCCTGGGCTTTTTCTTCTATCATATGGGTTTTTTTTTGCGGGGGGGATAATCTCTGCTGAGCCCCCAAGTCAAGACAAAAGTTGTCAGGAACTATTGCGGGGATAGCTGCGGTGTGTGTGCCCTGAGCCAGGTATGATAAGATCAGTCAGAGGAAAGAAACCATGGCCTTGGTTTACGATCTGCCGCAGGAGGCAAGCCTCAAACACCCGTCACTGTCTTGCTGGGTGACAGTAGGTAAGTCATTTGTTCATTTACTCTCCTTGACAGGGCCATCTGTGACTTTGGCTCTGGAGCAGCACCGCTTCACCCCAGCTTTCTGTGGGGGGCTCACGCCTTCATCCGCACTGGGCGCTCTCCATGGTCCTTTAGGCCCTGCTGTCTGGGTAGAGCCCGCGACTCAGACTGGACTAGTCACAGCATTGTGCTCACCGGGCCACGGTGACTGGCTCAAGGATGGGCATGTGACCCAGGCGGAGCCAATGAGGTGTAAGGAAGCTTGGCAGGGCCCGTCAGATCGGGGCGGTGCTCGATTCTGGACTGGAAGCAAACTGGCAGAGGATCTGGGAGGCGGGGCTGCATGGGGAGGCCGAGGCTTCGTGAGCAGTCGGCCTCCAGATGGAGCTCGAGAAAGGAGTCACTGCCTAGAGAGGACCGGAGTGTAGGTGGAGACAGAGCTCAAGTTCTCATGGCATTGTCTGAGCCTCTGAAACCAGTTATGCTAAATCAGAAGCTGGCCTACTAATTAGTGTGCAGACTAAGTGCTGCGATGAAGAGACTGACACATGCAGTGTAAACCAAACCCATTTCCCTCTCAGCCCAGTAATAGCCCAGGGATCAGTGGTCTGGGGACAACAGGATGGTCCTGCATCCTCAAGTCAGAGCTTCTATCTCTAGGTCCAAGGCAGCTGTCTCAGTGCTTGTCTTCTCCTTGGTTGGAAGGAGAAGAGGAGAAAGGGAAAGTATTATTTTTATTTTTAATCAACTTTGTTGAGTTACGATTTACAGCTAATATAATCAGCTTATTTTAGCCATCCCTTCCCATGATATTTGACAAAATGCATAGTTATGTAACTATCACTACAGTCAGGACATAGAACATCTCCATCCTTTACTGTCAATCCCCTACCCCCCCAACCCCCCCACCCCGCGCCAAACCCCAGCCCCAAGAAATACCAACCTATTATCTGTAACTATAGTTATACCTTTTCCAGAATTTCATATAAGTGAAGGCATTGCAATGCGAACCCTTTTCATCTCTCTTCTTTGACTTAATACAAAGCTTTTGAGATTCATCCATATTGTTGCCTGTGTCCTTTTTTGCTTGTCTCTTTTTATTGCTGAGAAATAGTCCATTGTATGGATCTATATTAAGTTACTTTTCCATTCACTGGTTGGTGATCATGTGGTAATTTCCAGTTTCAGTCTCTTATAAATAAAGGTGCTGTAAACACTTGAGTAGAAGTCCTTATATGGATATTGGCTTTCATTTCTTCTGGGTAAATATCTCAGAATGGAATTGCTCCATTGTAAGTTGAGTGGATGTTGAACTTTGTAGACTCCTGCCTTGCTCTTTTCCAAAATGGCTGCACAATTTTGTATCTCCATCATCAATATATGAGCATTTCAGTTGCTCCACATTTGATATTTTCAGTTTTTACAAACTATGATGATTATCTTTAGCCATTCTAATAGTTACGTAGTAGTGTCTCATTATAATTTTAATTTAATTTCTCTAAAACAGACTATCTTGAACATCTTTTCATGTTCTCATTTGCTATCCATGTCTCTGGTGTTCAAATCTTTTTGCCATATACTAAAAATAAAGCCTCATCCATACCTCCCACCATATGTAACAATGAACTCAAAATGGATCGTATAGATTTTCAGTTGTTCCAGCACCATCTGTTGAAAAGACTGTCCTGCCTCTGTTGGATTTCCTTGGCACTTTTGTCGAAAATAAATTGACCATCTATGCAGGGCCTATTTCTGGACTCCCTTGTGTTCCATGCATCTATGTGTCTATCTATTTACATACCACAGTTCTTCATTAATGTAACTTTATAGTAAGTCTTGAAATCAGGTAGTGTGAATCCTCCCACTTTATTCTTTCTTTTCAATATTATTTTAGCTATTATATTTCTCCTGATTTCTTATGTAAATTTTGGAAATAGCTTGTGGATTTTTATAGAAATTATGTTGGAATTGTAAATGAAGTTGTATTGACTCTGCTGATCAACTTGGGAGAATTAAAATCTTAATAATATTGAAACCTCTAATCCATGTATATGGTATATCTCCCCATTTTTAGTTCTGCCTTGTTTTTTTCCCCACTAATCTTTAATAATTTTCAGCAGGTAAGTTTTGCACATATTTTGTTAGATTTGTATTTAAACATCTTAGATATTATGATGCTATTGTAAATGATAGTTTAAAATATAATTTCTATCATAACTACTAGTGTATAGATATATGATTTATTTTGCATATTTTCCTTATATCTTGTGACCTTGATAAACTTGTTTATTAGTTCTAGTAGCCTTTTTGTTTTGTTTTGTTTTGCTTTATTGTACTGACTAGAAATTGTGAGAATGGAAATCTTTGCCTTGTTTGACTCTAATTTGAGAGGCAAAGCATTTAATCCTTAAATATTGAGCATGTTAGTTTTTGTTTTTTGTAGATACCCTTAACAGTTGAGGAAGTTTCCTTTAATTCCTAGCTTGTTGAATATTAAAAAAAAATATTTATTTATTTTAGAGAGAGAAAGAGAGTGAGAGTGGGAGGAGGGTAAGAGGGAGAAGATGAGAATCTCAAGTAGACTCCCTGCTGAGCTTAGAGCCCAAAAAGAGGCTCCATTTCGTGACCCAGAGATCATGACCTGAGACAAAATCAAGAGTCAGATGCTTAACCAACTGAGCCACCCAGGCGCCCCTGAACTTTTTTTTTTTATCAGGAATGATGTTGAGTTTTGTCAAATGTTTTTCTGAATCTATTGAGAAGATTATAGTACTTCTTCTTTAGCCTGTTGATATGACGAATTATATGATTGACTATTAGACCAATCTTGCATTTCTGGGAAAATGTCACTTGGTCATAAAATGTTATCCTTTTATACGTTAACGGATTAGACTTGCTAATGCATTATTAAGGATTTTTGCATTTGTAGTTATGAAGGTTATTCTCCTATACTTTTTCATGCATATCTTCTTCAGATTTTGATATTAGGATAATGTTGATCTCAAAATAATTTAGGAAGTATTTGTCTTCTTTGGTATTTTCTGAAGGAGTCAATATACGGTTATTATTATT
>RCUC01142757.1:0-11459 GCA_003697995.1 Taxidea taxus jeffersonii
GGGGGGGGCAGGTTTCTTCGCAGAAGCACCATGTGCACCCTTGAGACTAGACAACTTGTGTGGAAGTCAAAGAGTAACTTGCTTCTTTCTTGAAAACAGGATGATGACTTGAACTGTATCCCCAACTTTAGTTGAAATAATCAGTGGCACCCCCTTGGCCTGGACGGCTTTCGGGAGAGCTTTCATTCACCAGCTTACTGGTGCTATAGATGATAGGATTTCCCTGGACTTCTTCCTTGCAGGGTGGGGCAGATGAGGAAGCTGAGTCTTGGCCAGATAAGAGATTTCTCCAAGATCACTCAGCTGGGATGCCGCAGACCTGGGCCTCCCTCCGGGCATCGCACCTCTAGACCCTGATTCTCAGTGGGCTTTTCCTTTGTCTGAAAGGTGGAAAAAGGTAGCAGGGCGGAAGATCCTGCCTGATTGATGGAGCATGAAGAAAGGTTCGTTTCCATTTCCAATCCCATCTCTCAGCGCCCTTCATATCTCAGTGGCACATCGGAGGGACTCAGTGACAGCCACTCTCACCAGAGTGTCTTCTGAGAGAGATGCTCCAGGGCAGACCTGTCCCCTCCAGGCCTCTGGAACTTTCCACCGTCATCTTCAGAACTGACGAGTAGCCCCACCCCCCCTTACTCCCCAGAGCCAGGTCTTTCTTCAGAGTCCCGAAGCTTGGCAAATACACTCAGAACCCTGAAGCAGCCACTAAGGGGTTCCTAAAAATCAGCTCATTTGCTTCCATGTCTAACAAGGAGGAAATCAAGACCCAGAGAAGTTGAAGAATTTTCCCAATTCCCGTAGTTAGTTCAGGATGCAGCCAGGAAAATCCAAGACCGGTTTGTGCTGTGTCGCCTCTTGAACTAGAACTTTCTTATGCAGATGGTTGATGCCCTGTCCCACCAAGTCCCCTAGGGAGGTTTGAATCCTGGCTCTGCATTTGACTGGCGGTGTGACCTCAGCCAAGGCCCTTGCCTTCTCTGGGCCTCAAAAGCCCCCTCGGCAGAAAGGAGACTTCCCTAACATTTAAGCAGCACTGTGTCACCTCTGGACCAGGCAGGCTGGAGTGGTCTCTCGGGTCACTCAGGTGATCAGGTCACTCACCTGATGACCTGAGTCTAGTCACTTCATCTTTCACAGCCTCTGTTGCCCCCTCTGCAGGGTCACTGGAAGAATGCTATAATGTAGCAGTGCAAAGTGCTCTGTATGTGGCGGGCACTCCCGTGGTCTCACTCCACTTAGTCAATCAACGAACTTCAGCACCCTCTGTGCACCAGGCCCTATGCTGGGATCTGGAGACAAAGGTGTGCCTTCCTGAGAGGGTGGGGAGACAGACGGTAAATAAGTAAACATACCCGTTCAGAGGAATGTTTCAGGCTGTGATGAATACCCAGCAGGAAACAAACGTGCGATGGGACCCAAAGGGCCAGGGGTGGCTGTTTTAGAGAAAGACATCGTCGAGGCAGAAACCCTAGACAAGAAGGATCACCCCCACCCCACCCCACCTCCCAACCCCTCAGAGGCAAGAGGGGAGCAAAGAGAAGCCATTGGAGGGTTTTTTTAATTAATTAATTTATTTATTTATTTATTTATTTATTTGACAGAAAGAGAGAGATCACAAGTAGGCAGAGAGGCGGGGCAGGAGTGGGTACAGAGAGCCTGATGCGGGTGGGGCTCCATCCCAGGACCCTGAGATCATGACCTGAGCTGAAGGCAGAGGCTTAAGCCACTGAGCCATCCAGGCATCCCGGGGTTTGTTTTTTTTTTTTTAAGATTTTTATTTATTTACATGAGAGAGAGAGTGAGAGCACAAGTGGGGTGAGGGACAGAGGGAGAAGCAGACTCCTGGCTGAGTGGTGGGGGGGACCACAGCTTGATCCCAGGACTTTGAAACCATGACCTGAGCCAAAGGCCAATGCTTAAACGACTGAGCCACCCAGGCGCCCCCAACTGGAGGTTTTTTAAGCAAGGGAGTAGCATGAGGTTTTAAAAGGCAACTGTCACCGGGTAGAGGAGGGACCAGGGCAGGCACGAGTGGCTGTGGAGAGACCTCTTAGTTGGTGAAAATGATCTACAATGATGGGAAAGGGCATGGTCTCCTTGGACTTGCAGGAGAACTGCATCTAGGAGGCATGGAAGCATGCCTGTAGATTCTAGGCGATGGGACGGCTGGATGTGGTGACACAGGAGATGAGAATAGACAGTGGGCAGGCCAAGGTTATCCCGTGAGTCAGACTGTCACAGTCTGCCCTGCGGGTCCACGCTGCCTCCTTGTCCTCCTTGCTCCGTGGCTAACCTCATGTCCTAAAGCCCCCCGGAGACCCCTGCCTACAGGCTTTCTTTGGGGTTCAGCCCCTGGGAGGCCTAGGTGCTCAAGAGGAGACTAGGGTAGTGTTTATTTCCCCAGCCCCTTCCCTGCAGGCAGCAGGTGGACTGGTGCCGAGGGTCTCTGCTGCAGGCCCCCACTCCAGCTCCTTGTGACTCCGGGCTGAGGTTAGTGGGGCAATGGATCCCCCCCCAGCCCCTTCAGCGGCCAGGGCTTCCCTCTGTTGCCCTTGATGGTCCCCCAGCCCTCTGTAAAAGCCCCTCCCATCTAGCCACCTCAGTCACCCACATGAGGGTGCCCTCGGTTCCCTGCTGGCTCCCCACTGGGCTTAAGGAATTTGGTAATGACCATAGATAACATTTACTGAGCACTCAGTATGTGCCAGGCACTGGGCTGGGTGCTCGCATCACTGTCCCCAAGTCACCACCCCATCCTGCTTTCAGCAGGAGGAGCAGGAGACACTGTTGGGCACGCGCTCCTCCCCAAACACTCCTCTCACTCTTCCCCATCGTGTCCGGGTTTTCCTCTGTGCTCTCCCCAGCTGCTCCTTCTGAGTGGCTTCTGACTCTGCCTTCTCTCCCTGACCTGGCAGTGGGGACCTCGCTGGCTCACCCAGGACCCCCTTTATCCCAGGCTAAGCCCATCCCTTCCCACAGCCATGCCTCATGCCCCTTTATGCTGGGGACCCCAGGTCTATTCTGCAGGCCAGACATGCTGTCTGAGCTCTAGCCCTCCAGGTTGAGATGTCTCTGTTTGGGGGATACAAGCATCCCCCACTCAACAAGCCCCAAACAGAAGTCCAGCCTCTCCCTCTCCTCTGCCACTTTCCTCACCCACCCACAGGCTTGAGCCACAACCCTGGAGCCACTCTTGCCGCCTGCCTCTCTGGTCCCCGCCACTCACCCAGTGTCTAGATCCCACCTCCCAGATACATCATCTCTTGCGGGATGCCGGCAACAGCACCCCCTCTTGCCCTGATACAGTCCCATTGCCATGAAAAGAAAACCCAAATTCCTCATGGTGGCCTCCCACCTCCATATTCTCTCTCTCCTTCGCACCCTGTTGCTTTGCTTTCTTCTCTTAGTTCCTAGAAGAACTGAATCTCTCTCCCTTCCCCTCCCTGGGCCCTGCATGCCCTCTGTAAACTGTCTCTTGACCGGGGCTCTGATCCCTCGGGCCCCCAGCAGGTTTCCCTCCGGCTTGGCTGGCTTCCCCTGCTCCCTGTGAACTCCTGTTCCTCTCCCAGCCTCCCCTTCCAAGTCCCTTTGCCAGAGGGCCTTCCTGGACCTCCAGGTCCCCCCCACAGCACCGGCCTCTATGGTAACCACCGTCCTGTGTGAACTGATTTGTGTCACGTGTCCCAGCTCCGCCCACACAGAGGCTCCAGGAAGGCCGAGGGACTGGTTCTATCTCTTAGCAAGAGCTTGGTAGGTGGTAGGTTCTCAGTCTTTTGAATGACTAGAGCCCCATTTCACAGGTGAGAAAACTGAGGCTTGGAGCGATTAAGACTTTATGCCTGGTCTGTTTGTGCTGTGTTCCCAGGGGAGCCACAGCCTGCTCTGGGGTCAGGGGAGTCAGGTTCAAATGAGTGTGAGGAAAAAATGACCGTAGAACGCTCAGCCCTGCATCTGGCGGGTGAAAGCACTCGGCATTGCTCCCTGTGTCAGTGTGCAACCTGCACCCTGGGGGAGGCCGGCGCTGCCCCCCACACCCACTTTGGGATTCCAGCAGCATGGATCCCTTGAGGACGTGGCCTCACCCCATCCCCACAGCCCCAGGCTGTATGAACAGGTCAGAGCTCACTGAGCAATTAATTCAGGCAGGGGCTGCACTTATGGGTCTCTCTCAGCCCCTCCAAAGCTACCGGAATAAATCCATCCTCAAAGGAAAAACCATGAGTGCCTTGGACAGGTGTTCCTGAAGGCCAGTCCCCGAAGGCCCTCCGTTCAGTCAGACTGCCACCCCTAGGGCCAGGGGAGAGAGGGTTTGGTGACACTCCAACTTGGCAGTGTCCTGCTCTGTATTCCGTGGTCACACCCGCCCCCTGCCCAGTTCTCTGAGTCAGAGTCCTGGGGTCTCCTGGCCAGGCCCTGTGGCTATGGCTGGGGCCCCAGGACACTGCAGCCCTCCAGGGCCTCCCTTCCAGACCGGTGGACAGGCCTGGCTCCTCTCCAGCCTTACCAAGCTCAAGGCCCCTCCCCAGCCCCTGCCAACCCCTGCCCTGGGGCCCTGCTGTGCCCCTCCCCAGCCCCCTGAGCCCTCAAGCAGCACCCCCCTCCTCCGGCTGTTAGCCTGGGAAGGGGGCCAGGCCCTGAGCTCAGACCTTGGCGATTCCAGAGCGTCTGAGGCCCAGAGCCAGCCCCGCCAGCCCGGCCAGACAAGGCGAAGGGGGGTGGGGGCAGGGTGGGCACCAGGAAGCCATTTGGGGGGGTTGCTGGGAGAGTTGGCAGGGAAGCTGGCTCTCCAGCTTTGTTCTTTCTGCCCTCTTCTGGACCCCTCACGGAGCCCCCGGCCAACGGGTGTCCTCTCCTTGGGCCTGTCCTCAGAGGGGAGTGGACCGGCACTAATGAGAAGTGACTCCGGGGTGGTGAGCCCCCCGCCTGCGCAAGGGAGGCTGGGAAAGGGCCGAGAGGCCAGGGTTCCAGCCCCACCTGGCCGCCCGGGGGCCCTCCCGCAGCCTCGGTTTCCCGCTCCGACGCGGCCCCGCCGCCCCGCCCGGCGTCCCAGGTGAGGGCCCCCTGGAAAGCGCCCAGCGCGGCGGCGGCGGGTTCCGGCGGGGGGGGCATCTGGGGCGGGGACCGCCCCCGGCCTCCGCCCGCCCGCACGCCCTCGCTCCTCCGGGCGGCCGCGGCGACGCTTGAAACAGAAAAAAAAAAAGAAAAGAAAAAAAAACTGTCTCCCTGGCCCGGGGCCAGCGTCCCAGCCCCCCTCGCCGCCGCCGCCGCGCCGCAGCCAGGGAAAACAACTGCTCACTTCTCCCTGCGTCCGCCCCGCGCGCTCCCTGCTTCCCGGCGGCCGCGGGAGCCCAGCCCGGCCGGGGGAGGCGCGGAGCGGGCCGGGCGCCCGGCCTTCCTCTCCCCTCGCTCCTCCTCTCCGCCTCAACTCGCTCGGCCTCCGCGCGGCCGCCTCAGTTTGGGGCCTTCGCAGGCGCCCCCCCCAACCCCCGGCCCCGGCCCCGGCTCCGGCTCGTGGCGGGGCTCCTTCCCGGGGCTCTGGAAGTTTCCGGGCGCCCCGCAGTCCAGCCTCCATCTCTTTGCCTCGCACCGGGCCCCCCGCCCGCGCCTGCCGTCCCCTCCCTGCGCGCTTCCTCCGTTCCTCTCCCCCGCTGCCCTCTCTCCCCTCTCCCGGGGCTCCCGGCTTGCATCCCCAACTCCCCCCCTCCCCGCGCCCGGGCGCCGCGACCGTAGCCCCGGCCCGGGCGCGCCCCCCGGGTCCTGCGGCCCCGGATGCCCGGGCCCCGCGGGGCTGCTGGCGGCCTGGCCCCTGAGATGCGCGGGGCGGGGGCGGCGGGGCTGCGGGCGCTGCTGCTGCTGCTGCTGCTGCTGCCGCCGCTGGGCCCGGGCGGCGGGGCCGAGGGGGGGCCGGCGGGCGAGCGGGGCGCCGGCGGGGGCGGGGCGCTGGCCCGCGAGCGCTTCAAGGTGGTCTTTGCGCCGGTGATCTGCAAGCGGACCTGTCTCAAGGGCCAGTGTCGGGACAGTTGTCAGCAGGGCTCCAACATGACGCTCATCGGAGAGAACGGCCACAGCACCGATACGCTCACGGGCTCCGGCTTCCGCGTGGGTGAGGGCCGGGGGCACGGGCCGGGGGAGCGGGAAGGCAGGAACCCGGACAAATACGGGAGTCAGGGCGGAGTAGGGTATACGACACTGGGGGCCGGGGGGTGCAGAAAGCACAGCTCTGGGGGCCTGGGGCTCCAGGGACACCAGGGACCTGGGAGGCTGGAGTCCCGGGGCAGGCAGCGGCGGCGGGGCTGCATGGACCAGAACTTCACCGCTTTGCGTTAGGGTTGAGGCCTCAGGTGTGGGGTCCTGCTGGGGTCCCGGATGACACAGGCCTCTGGGAAGTCGCTGGGTTCTGAGAGGGAGTCAGGTTCAGCACACGGGGGCTTTTGCGGGATGTCAGCTGGGGCCCGGAGGTCACAGAGAAGAGGTAGATATTCCCTTAAGAAACAGATTTGCTGGAAGAAATAGGAAAAGTCCTTTCAAAATGTCTCCCGCAGGGCCTGCCAGGGGTAGACACCTGCATGCTCTGGGAGGAGCCAAGGCCAGGGCCCGGGGTGAAGAGGTTAGATATTGGCAAGGTCTCAGAGTGAAGAGGTGCTTAGGCCTAGAGAGGAGTGCAGGCCTGGAGGCAGGGGTTGGTTTGGTCCTCAGGCCCTCTTTTTCGTGGTGTCCCATCTTTGCCTTCCCCATAAGCTCTCAAGAGCTCTGCCTCAGAGACTCCCCTCCCCAACAAGCCCTCATGACTCCCCAGTTCCGCTTGGAGCCTACCCCTTCCCCAGCATCTCTCTTCAAAGGGCCAGGCCTGGAGTCCGGCTCGCCTCCCCCTAGGGCCCTGTGGGCCAGGCTGGGGGAGGTGTCCCAGCAGTAATTACCCTCCTGGACAGGGTAATTAGGCTGGGCCCAGGATGGCACCAGCAAGACCGCCCCACTTACACATTCCTATACTCACATACCCACTCACAGACCTGAGGAACCTCCCTGATGTGGTTCTTAGTTCTCATGAGATGTGTGTGTGTGTGTGTGTGTGTGTGTGTGTGTGCATGCACGCTTGTGTACATGCATGGGCTTTACAGTGACACTCTCTGATTAATTACATGTTTCTTTGTGTTGTCTTGGGTGCATGTCTCCAGTCACTATGCGAGTGTTTCTGTGAGCTTGTGTTTGTGCCAGAATGAATGTGTGTGTGTGTGTGTGAGAGAGAGAGAGAGAGAGAGAGAAGGAAAATGACCATGCATGTGAGTGTATGTGGGCCCAGCCTCCCAGACCCCCTGGCCATCCTGCCCAGGCTGCTGTCTCCATCCCTGTTGCCCACATCCCCAGGCTCGGTGCCCAGGCCACAGTGGGCGGGTGTCATTGAGAGGTCACCCTCACCGCTATGGGTGACTCACTGGGAGGCAGGAAGGAGAGGATCCTGCCTCCCCCAGCCCAGGACACACCCCTCCTGCACTGAGAGTCCTGGCAGGATGAGCTGGCCTGGGATGCTCTTACCCAGGCCCTGATGGCCATGGCTGTGGGTTGTCCCTCTGAGGCCCTGCAGGTGTCCAGAAGAGCATGATCCCCACCTTTCCATTCTGGGAAGTGAGGGCAGCTGGGTGGGGGCAGGGGGCAGGTCGGAGAGGGGCTGGGTCTGGTGTGTGAGCTCAGGGCCCCAAGGCTGGATGTGGGATGTGAGTGTGTGTCACAGAAAGACATCGGTCCCAGCCTCTCAGCCACTCCCTCATGTATGCTCCCCGAACCTCCTCTGGGTCCCAGAACTGAGGCAGACACGGCCCCTCCAAATCACCCTTTACAGTGTGGGAGACAGACACAAATATAACAAGTCAAGTGTAAGGCGAGGAAAGGCTCCCTTCCTGGAGGAGAAGCTGAGGCTAGAAGGGTCATATTTTACTATGGAGAGGTGGATGGACAAGGCCCTGAAGGGGAGGGAATGGCATGAATAAAACCATGGGGGCAGGAGATGGGACATGGCTGTAGGAGGAGGGGGAGGAGGGAGAGGAGTGCGAGGGTGTGGTGCGCCCATGTCCAAAGAGCAGAAGGGGATCGGCTTATAGAAGATTCATTCTGGGCCATGGAGAGCCTTAAATGTTTGGGCAAGGAAGCGAGCAGCGGGCAGGGGTGTGACATGCCAGGGCTTTGCTGGAGGCGGGTTTCTCTGGGGGTGCTGGGCTGTGGACAGGCAGGAAGCCAGCGAGGAGCATGGGGGGCAAGGCTCAAGGCACAGGAGGGGCAGAGGGCATCGGGAGGAGGGGAGGTGGATTCATGAGACCGTACAGAGGCCGGAACTGGGTAGAGTGGGACCGGGAGAGAGGGGGCCTCTGAGGCTCAGTAGAATGATCTAGGCAGTCAGGGATTTCCCGGTGGTAGTCCAAGGTAGGAGGAGGAGTGGGGGAAGCACAGGGCACATCTTCCCAGGGTTGAGGTGCCCAAGGGCATCGCTGATAGTGGTGAGGTGTGGGCCCTTGGATGGCCAGACAAAGGGAGATGGTGGGGAGAGCTCAGAGAGAGCTGAGGTCTGAATGGGAGAGAATTTGGAAGAGGTGAAAGTGCCAGATAGAGATCACATTCCCAGGAAAGTCTGGAGGGGAAAGCCAGAGGAGAAAATGGCTGTTCCGTCACCGTGATCACCATCATCGTTCGATACTACTTATTAAACATCCCCTGTGGGCCAGGCACTGTGCTGTCTGTACAGGCATTACCTCATTCAATAGACACTACAAACATCCCTACAGACGGGAACACTGAGGCACAGGGAGGGGGAGCAAGGTGCTCAGCCTCGCAGCTGCCACATGGCCTTCTAGCTAGGATTTTAAGTCCAGGACTTCAGACTCCAGAAGCCGACATGGGTAGAAGGATGTTGGAGGACCTAGAGATCAGCTTCTGCGGGTTCCAAAACCGAGCTTCCCAAAGGGGACAGAGTCAGTGGGTGGCAAGGAAGTAAGGAGGAGGGAAAGAGACAGGATGTGTGTGGGGGACTGGGCCTGGTCCTGATCCACGTCCCCTCCTCAGTGGTGTGCCCTCTGCCCTGCATGAACGGTGGCCAGTGCTCCTCCCGAAACCAGTGCCTGTGTCCCCCGGACTTCACCGGTCGCTTCTGCCAGGTGCCCGCTGGAGGAGCTGGCGGGGGCACCGGCGGCTCAGGCCCTGGGCTGGGCCGGGCTGCGACCCTGTCCACAGGCGCGCTGCCGCCCCTGGCTCCAGAGAGCGAGTCTGTGGCCAGCAAGCACGCCATCTACGCGGTCCAGGTGATCGCGGATCCGCCCGGGCCCGGGGAGGGGCCCCCTGCCCAGCATGCAGCCTTCCTGGTGCCCCTCGGGCCGGGACAGATCTCAGCGGAAGGTACCGGACCACGGGGCGGACCCGGGGAGGCCGAAGTGGGGGGACACTAGGGCGGTGGGACCTCGAGGAGCCCCGCCCACTCCCATCCCCCCACCCCGCACGACAACCTCTGGTGGGGGCAACCCTGAAGCCACCCTGCCCCGCCCCCAGTGCAGGCCCCGCCCCCCGTGGTGAACGTGCGGGTCCACCATCCGCCTGAGGCCTCGGTCCAAGTGCACCGCATCGAGGGGCCGAATGCCGAGGGCCCCGCCCCCTCGCAGCACCTGCTGCCGCACCCCAAGCCCCAGCACCCCCGGCCACCCACCCAGAAGCCCCTGGGCCGCTGCTTCCAGGACACACTGCCCAAGCAGCCCGTGAGTGAATCCACAGTCCAGCTGGCCCGGCCCTTGGGTCTCAGGATTGCCCTGTCCCCATTCCAAGGGGGATTGTGCAAAACAGGGGTCCGTGGGCTGACAGGGGAGGAAAAGGCCCCTAGGAGGAAGGCCAGGTGGGGCTGGGCACTCCATGACCCCCTCATCCCAACTTCCCCCAGTGTGGCAGCAATCCCCTCCCGGGCCTCACCAAGCAGGAAGACTGCTGCGGGAGCATCGGCACCGCCTGGGGCCAGAGCAAGTGCCATAAGTGCCCCCAGCTGCAGTGTGAGTGCCGGGGCTTAGGGGTGCCTGCCACCGCAGGCTGGACCCACGCCCACCCCTTCCTCCCCTGCAGGGGTCGGACCCGCCAGGCCAGCGCAGCCTGAGCCCCTCAGCCTCCTGCTGTGCTCCCGGTGGTGCCTTCCTTTCCCTCCCCACGGGACTCCCCAGTGTCCTCCCCTGCCACACTGTCCTCTCTCTGCAGACACAGGGGTGCAAAAACCAGGACCTGTACGTGGGGAGGTGGGCGCTGACTGCCCCCAGGGCTACAAGAGACTCAACAGCACCCACTGCCAGGGTATGGCCCACCAGGAGAGTCTGAGGCCCCTTGTCACTGGGGGAGGCCCCAAGGTGGTTGGGGCAGGACCCAGAGGTTCTTGGAGCAGCTGGCTGTCACCCTGGGGCTGCACACTAGAGGGGTCACACACTTCCGCTTACCGCAGACATCAACGAGTGCACGATGCCAGGCATGTGTCGCCATGGTGACTGCCTCAACAACCCGGGCTCCTATCGCTGCGTCTGCCCACCTGGCCATAGCTTGGGCCCCTCCCGAACACAGTGCATAGGTGAGAACGAGGGGGGCTCAGGTCCCTGGGAGGTCACAAGGCATGAACAGGAGAGGCAAGGCTCCAAGCAGCAAGGACCAGAGGTCAGAGTGGGGTCAAGGGTTGATTGCAGGAGGAGTAAGGCCCAGAGCTGATAGGATCAGGGATCAGTGGGGTCAGGAGTCACAGGAGATCTGGTTGGAGGTTACACGGGGTCACGGACTATATAGAGTGAGGGTCGTATGAGATCATGGGCTTGATGGGTAGGAGGGATGAAATCTAGAGCAGCCAAATCAGGGGTCAGTGGGACCAGTGGTCACAGAGATTTCAGGGGTCATGTGAGGTCAGAGAAACAGAGGTTCAGGGATCACATGAACTCAGGGTCACCTGCGGTCAGAGGCCACATGAGGATCAAGGGTTGTCTGAGCCCGAGAGGCCAGGTCTGAAGCAGCTGGGAGGAGGGACATGGGCCGCGTTCAAGCGCAGATGCCCATGCCCGCCTGTGGCCCCCTGCAGCGGACAAGCCGGAGGAGAAGAGCCTGTGTTTCCGCCTGGTGAGCCCTGAGCACCAGTGCCAGCACCCACTGGCCACGCGCCTCACCCGCCAGCTCTGCTGCTGCAGCGTGGGCAAGGCCTGGGGCGCAAGGTGCCAGCGCTGCCCCGCCGACGGCACCGGTGAGCTGCGGCGCGTGGGGCTAAGGGGCCCGTCCACGCACCCTCCAGGAAACACTCACTTCTCCGCCCCTTGCTCTGGCCGCAGCTGCCTTCAAGGAGATCTGTCCAGCCGGGAAGGGGTACCACATCCTCACTTCCCACCAGACCCTCACCATTCAGGGCGAAAGTGACTTTTCCCTTTTCCTGCACCCCGACGGGCCACCCAAGCCCCAGCAGCTCCCGGAGA
>RCUC01142758.1:0-36177 GCA_003697995.1 Taxidea taxus jeffersonii
AAAGGAAAAATTAAGAGATGAGAGTTACAATATTTTCCAAACACTTCCTGATTTAACTCTCTGTAGTTAAAGATTCGCCAAGAAGAAGGCGGCCCTGGGGCGCCTGGGTGGCATAGTTAAGCATCTCTCTTTGACTCAGGTCCTGATCTCAGGGTCCTGGGATCAAGCTCTGGTTTGGGCTCCCTGCTCAGCAGGGAGTCTGCTTCTCCTTCTCCCCTGGCCTCCTCTTTGTGCTGTGTTTCTCTCCCTCTCTCTCTCATACAAATAAAGTAAATATTTAAAAAAAAAAAAAAAAGAAAGAAAGAAAGAAAAGAAGATGATTCCTGTGTGGCAGGTTACCTTTGTAGAACCTTGCAATTATTTAGAAGCCCAACACCAGAGTTCACAGAAAAAAAAAACAAAAACAGATGATAGGTTAGTATATATGTGTCAGAGAGGTTGGGTGGGGGGAGTAACTGCTTTGTAATTGTTTCATAATGTCCCTGAAGTTTTGAATGTTGAAGCATTTTACAAGATTATTTCATATATTGGAATTTTGTTACAGTCTGGGTTCCAGAATTTCTCTCCTTAGCATAAACATTTTTTAATCCTAAACAGTGGTTGTGGAAAAGGGTTTTGTCCTATAAGAACAGATTTCTTGTACCCTCATCTTTTTGCCATCTTGATTTTTCAGGGTTCCCATTTGAAAGATTCTAGATGTTAGTCTTAAATTGTTCAATTTTTTACATTGACACTGTGATTTTAGGGAAGTTGGTTATGGGGAAATCAATCCATTTCTTCTGTGCAGAAAGTGAAAGTGGCATGTAAATATTTTGAACTACAGACCAGAGTTTTGTGCTCTACTGACCACAGCACTGATTACTAAGCATCTCCATACTTGGAAACCCTGGCACAGGAGCTTTAATCAAAGCCTTTGGGTGTCTTTCCATTAAATCTGAAATAAAGCTGCTTTCAAAATAAATTGAGTTTCAACCACTAATCAGTGACCATTTTCATGGAAACATTGAGTAATTGTCTCGCATTTAGAGTATATCTTGTGAAATCAAGTCACAGGGAAAGCACTCTTTGTCCAGCTGTCAACAGTACATTGTCATCAGGCTTCCAGAGTACCAATTTCCATATTGTGTGACAAAATATTCATTCCACAATTTATTCCTCCAGATTGTTCAGACATGTAATAATATATATTTGAGACTAGGAAAAGGTTTAAACTGTCAAAACCACCTTTCTTTGCCTATATTTAATTTTTGAGGAGATGGGTAAGTCTCAAACCAGCAGGAAATTTACTCAAATGTTCTATGATAAATTCTCTGTGGCTCTAATGTTTTTTAATATTATATCTTAGAAAGCTGTAAATCATAATATGCTATTATAATGATGGAAATTAGGAAGGCAAACAATTTGAAACTTCATAGTCACTCAAAATGAGCAAATGGTTAAGTTTCAGAGAAACTGATTCTCACACCAAATATCAAAATGAATAGTTTTCAGCCTGTGTTGATAGTATTTCTTGAGGAAGGAGAAAAAGTGATTCTTTCAAGAATCTTCCTAAACACTTTCAGTGTGTAATCCATACAGATCTCTTTCGGATGCCACCTACATAAAGTGGTCTATTTATTTTCAGAAGGGAAAATAGTATTTATTAATCTCAAGCAGGAAAATGGGCAGTTTCTTTAATAGATGCACATTAGTATTGATGACTGGCGAAGATCCTGGCTGTCTCAGCTGTGGAGATGCAGCTCAGATCCCCACCTGGACTGTCACCAAGCCTGTCCCCAAGCTCCTATAAGTGTCAACTGCCAGCAGCTCAAGCTGTCTTACTCTCTGGAAAATTGCACTTGGCACGATAGAAGTTGTCTTACCCCTCTCAGACGTTATGTTCCCCTTCCCAACCCAATGACGGACTGATCCCAGGATATAAAAGGTGGCCCTTTGCTTCAAGGTAGACTGTACTCTGCTGTGCAGTTGACATCCACAGCTTCCCCAAGGAGTCATCCTAAAGCTGGAGTCTAGTTAGACTATACTAAGCTTAGGTCCTTCTGCTCTGTTTCTTTTCCTTCCTCTTCCCCAAGAATGCTCCCCCAATAAGGCCTGTGCACTTGAACCTGCCTCTAGCCAATGCAAACCAAGAAAAAGGTGAATGCTGCATTTCTTCAACTATACTACTATGTGGCCAGTATCAGATATAAGTGATCAGATTGCTCACATCACACCGGATGTGAGCAAAAAGCCTTCCATCCATTACTTAGCTCTAATCATCATGCTAAATAGGCAGAAGGAGAAGAATGAGTGTTCTCTCAAAAGGGTTTATCCTAATTCTGTTAAGATAAGACTCAATGAAAGAGAAAGGCACAAATAAGTGACTTTAAGATACAGGGGTGTGTCATTAAATTTTCCTTTTCTGTCATGTTTTAACTTGAGAGTCATGAAGCTATGTTTTAATATAGGTATAGATAAACAATGTAGTGATAGAAATTAAATGCATAGTGATTGCATTCTAAACTTTAAGAAATGTAAAAAAATTATAACACATTCTTTTGGGATGCCTGTGTCTCTAAAAGTTACAAGTTGGGAAAAAGCACAGAAAGAAAGAGTAACAGCAGTAGAAATGAAGAAGGCATCCTATGAAATTTTAAGGAAGCTTGGAATTAAGATTCAAGAATCTCTTTTGTTACCAGATATCATTTCTACTGTCTAGATTTTAATTTGCATATAAATTTATTGTAGCACACCATCTAACTAATATGCATTTCCCCCAAGACAGTAATTATTCAGGCAAATCTTTAATTAGATCAAGGCAAATAAATATTCTTACACTCTAATTTTGAATTATTTGCATCTCCTATTATAATTTTAAAATGATAAATTCTCATAGTATCAGTTCTTTCTGTCTAGTCTTTATAACAAACATAGCTCATTATTTTGTTTGATCAACATACAAGATACAAGACTGGGTTTTCACATACAAGACTGGGTTTCAATAGTTACTTATTTTTTGTTGAGATATGTAGTGTTTATGTTCTAAGTTTGCAAAGGTACTTTTTAATATTTTGTTCTTAATTTTTATTTATTTTTTTAAAGATTTTATTTATTTATTTGATAGACAGAAATCACAAGTAGGCAGAGAGGCAGAGAGAGGAGGAAGCAGGCTGTCCGCAGTGCAGAGAGCCCGATGCGGGGCTCGATCCCATGACCCCGGGATCATGACCCGAGCCGAAGGCAGCGGCTTTAACCCACTGAGCCACCCAGGCGCCCCTGTTCTTAATTTTTAAAATGATGATGCTTTACAGATATAATCAATCACTTTCTCACCAGGTAGGGAAATACATAATGACAGTTAGCAGGACAGAGTTATTATGGGACAGAGTGGTGCCCTCCTGTCTTTAAATTTCCTCCCTTTTCATATAGCCAATAAACATTAATATAATGTTTTGTTCCCAGGGCGGAGGGCCATAGAAGAGTTTTGCTTGTTTTAATGGCAGATATTACATAACTCTTATTAGTAGAAATACAAAAATGTATTCAGAAAAGGAGTTTGATTTTCTGGTTCCTCAGCAGACTCATGAAAGTAACCTCCAGAATTCTACCTCAAGAACTGACATAGCCAACTTTGATTTTTAGGGAGTTAAATAGCTGACCTCAGGTAGTTATCCTAAAACCTGAAACTTCGGTAGAACTTCTGCTGACCCAGTAAGTAGGGTGGGATTTTTTCCTTAATGTTGATATAAACTAACATCATATAAACTTTATGTTAACGAGCACTCCTCCTGCCTTCAAGACTGCCTCCACTATCTGGGTCAGAAAAGCAAAAATCTCCCAAGTTAAAGATTACTTTTGGGGTTTTGTGTGTGTGTGTGTGTGTGTGTGTGTGTTTTGTTTTGTTTTGTTTTTTAAAGCATGGAGCGGAGCATGGGGTTTGAACTCAGGACCCTGAGATCAAGACCTGAGCTGAGAGCAAGAGTTGGGCATTCAACCAACTGAACCACCTAGGTGCCCCTACTTTTTGTTGTTGTTTTTTTTAGTTTGCTTTGTTTGCTTTGCTGAAATGGAATTTTATTTTCTGTTAAATGTTCAGATTATGTTAAATGTTCAAATGGCTTATCCTATAATTTGTAATACCAGGTAGATTATTGATTCATTAGAACTTTCCCAAAGATACATTTTAATAAAGGCATAGCAATGGAAAGGAGGGTTTTTGCATGGATTTGGATATCTGAAGAGTATAGGACCCAGGCAGCAAGTTACTTGAGCTCTTCTCCCTATTTTACAATCTTACCCACATAGGTCTATTTGCATGTATGTTCTGGTAGACAGGAATATTGCACACACTGTCCGAATCATGTGCTAGAACACCAGCCATCTATAGTCCTAAATGGAGGGCATTGACAGCGCAATTATCATTGGCTTTACCACTACATTGTGTTTGGCCTTCTAGCATGGAAGTAAGTCACTCATAATTTTGGTTATTTGTTTATTGTATTTGATGTCATGGAGCAGAAATAGTTTGAGGTATCTTTGGGACCTGATGTTTGAACAAATTTTACAATGTTTATGGTTGTGCTAAAGATTGTGGATAAAAGAGCAAGCTTTAGAACTACCTTGGAGAAAAATACTGCCTGCCGCATTTAATTATAGTTTAGTTCTAGATTCAAGATCAGTGTATTTTTATGTTGAAAACCCCCATTTGCTTCTTCCACATGGCTGCTTTTGTCAGCTTTGTGTTTCTGTAACAAACAAGTGTACTCTAAATGAGAGCTTGGAACAGGAATTCGGTGATCTCATACATTTCTCCATTCATTTTGCCCATTAAGCTTGTATTTATTGAGCACAGACTCTGTGCTCCTCACCCTGCTAAATGCTGGGATCACTGAGGTTAACAGGAGAGCAGATCCCTGCCCCTGAGAAACTTAAGGCCTATTGGGAGAGTCAGATAAACAGGAAAACAAACAAGATAAATGTAAATCTTAAAAATGCAGTGAAGGGAGTTTAACAGATAACATGACAGAAAGTAGTGGGAAGAGGTTCCTTGAAGTGAGCTGGGGAGTGAGGAACCTGCTGTGGCTAGGGGTGATGGTTGGTATATTCGAGGAAAGGTAAGAAGGCCAGGGTCCCTGGTGCCCACTGAGTAGTCCTGACACATTGGAGCATGAGGCCAGACAGGTGCAAGGCCCACATCTTGCAAGGTCTTGTAGGTAATTGTGAGGGTTTCGTTGTCAGAAGATTGAATATCATTCATAATTTTTTTTTAGATTTTATTTATTTATTTGACAGAGATCACAAGCAGGCAGAGAGGCAGGCAGAGAGAGAGAGAGAGAGGAAGGGAAGCAGGCTCCCTGCCAAGCAGAGAGCCTGATGCAGGACTTGATCCCAGGACCCTGGGATCATGACCTGAGCCGAAGGCAGCAGCTTTAGCTCACTGAGCCACCCAGGCGCCCCTCATTCATAATTTTTTAAGTAAGGAAGCACTGTAATTACTGTTTTTAAGAGATCTCTCTGGCCTTCTTTGGAGGATTAGAATAGGGGAACGAGGGTTGAAGCTGATTGGTGAGTTAGGCTGCTGAGCTCCATGCTGAAGAATGTGGTAACAGTGGAAATAAATGAAAATCGAGGGCTTACTGATAAATTTTGGAGATAAAACCAGTGAGACTTGCTACATTAAAAAGTGGAGAAAAAAAATTAAGGATATCTTAGTTTTGTTTTGTTTGTTTTTAGCAAACCGGGTATATGGTGGTGTCCTGTATTGAGGTTATTCAGGTAGTGGAGGCTAGGGAGAGGTTGAACTGGGGAGGCAGTATCAGGGCAGGAGTCAAGACTTGCATTTGGCCATGCTGAGGTTAAAATTCATGTTAAATAATCAGTATAGAGATGTCACATGCAGAGCTGACCTGAGACTATAGCTTAAAGAATAGATCGGAGTTGGAAATACATATACTAAAATATACATGTATACAGATGCATCTGTGTAGAGTGTATATAGATGGGAGTTACAGGCCCAGGATCGGTTAAGTTTACTTTAAGAAGACAGCATGGAGGGGCACCTGGGTGGCTCATTGGGTTAAAGCCTCTGCCTTCGGCTCAGGTCATGATCCCAGGGTCCTGAGATCAAGCCTAGCATCGGGCTCTCTGCTCAGCGGGGAGCCTACTTCCCCCTCTCTCTCTGCCTGCCTCTCTGCCTACTTGTGATCTCTCTCTGTCAAATAAATAAATAAAATCTTTAAAAAAAAAAGCTCATAAAAGAAGACAGCATGGAATGAACAAATCTGAAAGGTCCAGGACAGATTATTGGAGAACTTCATCATTTGGAGGTCAAGTAGAGGAGAAAGAACAGGGAAAAATATCAAGGAGTCCCTAAGAATGTAGGATAAAAATCCGCACAAGGCAGTATCCCAGAGAACAACAGAATAGAATGTCTCGAGAAGGGAGAGGAGGTCTGCTGTGTCAGCTGTGGCTAAAAAGTGAAGTGAGAGACAATGTCATTGAGTTTAGCAACATGACCTTTCAGATGACCTCGATGAGCATTTTCAGAAGCATGGTAGACAGACATCAGATTGGAGTGTACTGAGACATGATTAGTAGGAGAAAAAAAGGACAGAAAGAAAGTTAAGCCAGACCATTTAAAGGCTTTTGTTTGAAAGAGGGAGAAGAAAAATAGGCGCTGGAGAGAATACGAGGTCAAAGGAGATATATATATTTTTAAAGATAAAAAATTCTTCACCATCTTTTTGCATACTGATTAGATGACCTAATAGAAAGGAAAAAGTTTGTGATACAAGGCGAAAATATTATTTTATAAAAGTGAAATCCTCGAGGAGACAAGGGAAGGTGAGATCCAGAGCACAACCAGAGAAATTAGCCTTTAGTAAAAGAACTCCTCCTTCTCCTTGTGATGAGAGAAAGGGAAGGCAGAGAGGACAGGTGCAGATAGAGGAAGATTTATAAATTCAATAATGGGAAGATGGAAAATCCTCACCTGATACTGTCTGTTGTGTTAGGGAAATAAAAGATATAATCATGAACTAAGAATGAGTAGGGGAAGGAACTGGAATAGTTTAGAGAAGAAAATTTTGGAGAGTAGGAAATCGTGACTATAATGATGGACATGGAATTAAAGCCATGGAAGTAAACAAGTGAAACCCCAAGAGTAGTAATAGGCAGTGAAGATGTGGATGGGCCAGTGAAAATCATTATGAAATAGTAGAATTTTAAAATTCTACTAAAAAGTTAGTGAAAAGTTGAGGAGGATATAGTCAGAGTAAGATGCCTGTATGCCAGATGAAGGAAGTAGCCTCTTTCCAGATGGAAACCACAACTAGGACTTATTATGAGAGTGGAAGGCTGAGAAAGGGAATAGGAAAAGTTGATGGGAGGTGAGGAAGTCAAAGCACTAAGACATTGTGGTATTGGATGGATATTCACATGACGTTGATGTCACTCATGGGGCACCTGGGTGGCTCAGTCACATAAATGTCTACCTTCTGCTCAGGTCATGATCCCAGAGGCCTGGTATCGAGCCCTGCATAAGGTTCCCTGCTCAGCAGAGTCTGTTTCTCCCTCTGCCGGCACTTCCCCTGTTTGTGCTCTCTCACCCTCTCTATATGTCAAATAAACGTAAAACCTTAAAAAAAAAAAAAGAAAAAAGAATGATGGCAGAAAAGAAGATAACTTTGTTGTCAATGAATGACCCAAGTTTGATAAATGACCCTTGTAGGAAGGTTTAATGGGTGGCATATTTGGGTAGCCAAATGAATTAAGGTTTTTAATGGAACTCACTGAATTACAAACAGGAAAACAAGACATTCATTGCCATTTCCTGGTCCTGAGACACATCGAGTATAAAAAGAAAAGTAGAAAGCATTCACTAGGTTAGCTAGAATTAAAAAGGTAAGAAATAATAAGTGTTGGTGAAAAAAAAGAGCTCTAGTGCACTGTTGGTAGGACTGTAAATTGGTACAGCCACTAGGAAAACACTATAGAGGTTTCTCAAAAAATTAAAAATAGAAATATCACAAGATCCAGTAATTCCACTAGTGGCTATTTACCTAAAGAAAATTAAAGCACTAATTTGAAGAGGTATATGCATCCCTATGTTTCTTGTAGAATTATTTATAGTAGCCAAGATGTGGAAGCAACCCAAGTGTACTTGGGTGTGAATACCCAAGTATTCATCAAAAGATTAATAGATAAAGATTGCTCTCTCTCACATACACAGACCTATACACACAGTGGAATATTATGTAGACCTATAAAAGGATGAGGTCTTGTCATTTGTGACAACATGGATGGACCTCGAGGGTGTTATGGTAGGTGAAATAAGTCAGAGAAAGACAAATGCCATATGATTTCACATATTATGGAATCTAAAAAAATGAAATGCATGAATAAACTAATAAAAAGCAAAACTATACCTGTAAATACAGAACAAGCTGATCATTGCCAGAGGAGAGACGGTTGAGGGGATGGGAAAAATGGGCAAAGGCAAGTGGGAGATGCAGGCTTCAGGTTATTGCATGAATAAATTATGGGAATAAAGGGCACAGCATAGGAAATATAGTCAGTGATATTGAAGACAGTTGTATGGTGACATGTGGTAGGTACACTTGTGGTGAGCACAGCATATCACAAAGACACATTGAATCACTATAGTGGTACACCTGAAACTAATGTAACATTGTATGTGGGCTATACTCAAATAAAAAAAAATTTAAAGCTTTTCCTAGGGCAAGCTGCTTAAAATAAACAAAAACAATGTGTTCAGGGTACATTGAAATTTAGCTATGGCTATGTGAAAGAAATATTTAAAGAAGAGATTGGGAGTAGAGGAAAGTTTAGATCATAGATACAAGGTCTTACAGGTCACATTCAAGCGTTACGGAAAGAGTAGAGGAGTGGAGATTTGGCAAATGTACAAAGAACAAACTGAGGTTGAAAATTGGAGTGATGTGATCTGGGAGGTTTGCTTTTTTGCTGGTGGCCAAGGATGTGGGGCAAGATGAAATTTGTCCTGAGACCATCAGAGGTGAAGGAAGGTTAATCCTTTCTGTTCATGTCCCTGAAAATTTATCTGCTGTGGAAGATTTGGTACTCTCCACGGTAGTATTTGGCGATGCCCTGGCTTTGGGATTGCTGTTACTGGCAAAGGATACGGAAGCCTCTGCATTCCTCTCTTAATTAGCATCTGTCTGGGTCATGCTAAATCTGGTGAATTCTCTGAAACAGAAAATATGTCACTCTTATGTCAGCAAATCGGCATACCCTGTGCACATACTTAGAGTGATAAAGGTTCCCAACCCTGGCAAAATGTGGTTCCTAATTGCTTATGGAAAATTCCCTGAGCTCATTGGCAGGGCCAGGAGTGAAGGGAATGAACTCTCACGAGTGTCTAGCTCTGCTGAGCTCTTGACAAGCTTGTCTCATTTATTGTTACTTCAGTCTTCTTTACTGCCCATTTTGTGAAAGGAGCAGTCTCAACTCTACTAAGGCTAAAAAGGCTAGAGAGTGGGAAACAGCTATTACAACTCATGTCATTATACTAACATCTTTAAAACTACCTCATCATAGGGTAAAATAGTACTGGCCCAGGGAAGCCACTTTGTTATTATCATATTAAGTTTAAGTAGAAATGGCACTGCATTTGGAACTTAGATTTCTTATATCCTAATCTCTTTGAAGGTGAGGAAGCAATGTAGCGTAGAAATGAAGATGAACTGTGCTATTCATGACAAAAATTAAACTGGTTAATAACTATATGCCACGACTGCTGTGCTGTTCTTTTAGTGTATGCTACAGTAACTGGTTGAAGTTTAAAGAGATGCTGAATGGGAATTCATCATGAAAAAAAAAATGCAAAACAAAACCTAGTTCATTATTAAGGTGCTTTAAAACTTATTTTTACTGTGACCTTAAACTTACAGGCTAATTGAGTTGATCTTGTGATTATCCCAAATACCTGTTGAATAACTAATTTGAGGAAAGCTGGATCTGCAGAAACAATTGAATATAACATGTATCTTAAACTTGAATGAGCTTCCCATCTAAAAGATATAATCATTTGGCAATTATAAAACTGTAACCACCAACACTGGAAGAATAAGTAACCTAAACTTGGCATCAAGGTGTCTGGGCAGACCTCACAAATGAGAGACATAAGCATCAATAAATAATCTTCAGAGACCTCTGTATGAAATCAGAATTTTAATTTTTAAATTTACTATTAGAATGTCTATCTAGAAACTCAGACTTTTTGTGACCTCTTAGTTGCAAGTTAATTGTAAATAAGTTCATTGCATTTGCTTATTATCTGTTTGGAAGCAATTAGATTTTTAAATCAATTATTAAAGTAATTATAAGATCTACTAAAATAAATTAGTTAAAATTTTAAATCATGGTATTGCTCTCCTATTCTGTTTTAGTGGGTACATGTATTCCCATATCTTCTGTAAATACAAGAAAAATAAGTCAAATTTAAAAGTACATTTGAGAAGTTGCAAAACTGGTTCTGCTAAAACTTTGGGATAATGAAAATAAAAAAGGAAATATTTTTGGTTGTGGCTTTGACCAATGTAAACTTGCATATTCACATGAAATGACTTTAGCTCACCTCACCTTTTATCTGCTATTCCTCCTTAAGGTTTAACTGCTTTCAGGAATGATGATGAGTCATTCATCCAACAAATGCTTTTTTTTTTTTTTTTTTTCTACTGTGTATAAACTACTATGTGAGCTCTGAGTGTGGTGGTATCAAGACCAACCAGATAGGGGCCTCCTGAATCTTACAAATACAAGGATATGATCAATTAGAAGTAAAATGGTAGATACAGGAAAAAAGTTTTATCTAAAATATTTGTGATGAGAGAATTCATTGATCACCTGCAGACCTTCATAATCCTTTGTTCATCTTCCAGGTTTTTTCTGGACTAGATCCCACTTTTTGTGTAATAGGAAAATTCCTGTTGGTCTCACTTCACTAGCTGAGGTGAATAAAGTTCAAAGATAACATACTTCTTACATAATATATTCTAAAAACCCTCAGTAGCAACATACTGAAGTCTCACTAATAGCAAAGCAACAGTAATATCTAATTCCATTTGAACTGCAGAAGCCAGGAAATAAAGAGCAGTGTGCTACATTTTCAGCACTTCACCCTTTTGTCATCTAATCAAATCCGAGTGCTACTATTGTGTTAAACACATGTATAGTGGTATAGGTGTTTTAACTGCTTTTGTAAATTCATATTTTAGTATAAAATTTCACTTTTTTGTGCTTATGGAACAGACTGTGTTGTCATGCTCTTGTTTTAACAGTAGGAGTATCCATTCTTTTTCTTCCTTTTTTAAGTAAGAATAAGGTATAACCATATCTCCTTTGCAAACATATGGCTTTAAAAAAAGAAGGAAACAAAACAAGAAAGAAAGGAAAAAGTGAAAAAAAAGTTGTTTTTTTAATATGAAGTAAAATACATAGCTACTCCCTACTCCTCAATGAATATTTCTATGAATTTTGTAATTTATCATCCTTATTTTTCCATACAGATTATGATATTCAATGTGTGTCTCTGAAAAGTGATTACCCTGCGTATAATTACTTCAGCAGATGTAATTCTTTTCGTTCTGTGTCCCCTCAAATGTATGAAGCACAGCTTGTGGTTGAGGTAGAATTGGGCAGACAGAGCCTTGTCTCTGTGGGTCTCTAAGTGTGCTCCTGTCTTCAGTTAAGGAACACACCATGTCCAGATCTGGGCGAATTACCCTGGCACATTTCTCCTTTTTTTTTTTTTTTTCCTGTCTCTTTCTTCTCCTGTTTTGATTTTCTTCTCCTTCTCCTCCATCTTCTTCTCTCTTATTATTTTTGTTTTCTCCGAGTTCTTCTCTTCCCTAAGCCTCTCTCAATGTTGAAGTAAGATGATGAGGATAGATACAAAGATTTGGATGGTGAGCCAATACTACTCTTCAGCCCTAGTTTTTCCCTTCACAGAATTGCAGGAAGAGAGATGGGGTCGTGGTTACATAATTGACAGCATTTATAATCTGGCCCTAAGTCTTGAGATATATTAATAAATCTCTGAACTCTCACCTTAGAATTTGATGTAGAGTTTCTAAATAACAAATAAAATATGACACTTATCTGGCCAGAATTGAGAATTTTGGTTTTCATGGTTAGGAAGAAATTATCATGCCAAGAAGTTTGTTTTTGTTTTTTAATGCTTTCATTGACAGAGACTGGAGCTTCTCTTGTCAGCTGGGAGCTTGCTTGCATCATACAAAGCTCTCTTATGAAAGAAAATAATTTGTTAAAGATGTGGCTGCTTACATTTTGCCTACAGATAGCGGGCACATGCCATGAAAAAGAACAAGAAATCATTCTCAGATGTTCCCTTACAAGTTGTCCAGAGTCAAAGACTACCATGTAGCAGCTCCTCAAACATTAGGAAGTCTAACTAGACTTCTGGGGAAAACCTTTTGAGGTATTTTATGTGACACTGAATATATATATATTTTTTTAATTGAAAGAGGGGCTGTCCAAGTACTCTAGTTAGAGAATAAGCTTACTTAACTAATAAAGAGTGAGGATAAACTCCTCCACTAGGATTTGCTTTGTAAATGTCAGGGTAAAATGCTATTTGATGCATTTACTAATTAGTACATAATCATGTGGTTCTCGTCAACAGATGGCAATCCATCAATGATAGAACATTTCCTAAATATATCCCATGTCCGTCATTGAGATGATCCATTACCATGCCTCTTCCTTAAGAGTTCACAGGTGGAAAGAAATAAAGTTCTCCTGCTCCATAAAGTTAGCAAGGTGGGAGAGCTTGCTAATTTCCTTGAGCTCTCTTAGTTGGCTAGTCCAGGTTCTCTATGGTTTGTATTTATTTGAATGCCTTGTCAGAGGAGTTTAAAGTAGAAGCTTATGTCTTAAGACTATTTCTTCAGGGGCGACTGGGTGGCTCATTGGGTTAAGCCTCTGCCTTCGGCTCAGATCCTGGTCCTAGGGTCCTGGGATCGAGCCCCGCATTGGGCTTCCTATTCGGCGGGGAGCCTGCCTCCCCCTCTCTTTCTGCCTGCCTCTCTGCCTACTTGTGATTTCTGTCTGTCAAATAAATAAATAAAATCTTAAAAAAAAAAAAAAAGACTGTTTCTTCAATCATTTAAAGGTACTAGAGAGAACCTTTTGTGGATATGATCTATAAACTGTGTCTCCTTAATATCTGAACACTCAGAATGAAGGTATTACTATGAAGCCCCCTGATGTTGAACTTTGTTTAGCTCTCCCACAGTCATGAATACATATGCAGCTCTAGCCGGATTGTGTTTAAGGGCTGCTTTTTGGCCAGTGCCTTCCTTTCTTGTCTTATATAAGGGCTACCAGTTGTCTGTCAGTGATCTATTATATCTTGTTACAAATTTTGTGAGAACAAAAAAATGTTATAAAACTGGAAACCTGATAAAATGAAAGGAACATGAACACTGGAATCACATATATTTCAGTTCAAATTCTATATAGGAATCTATCTTCACAGTCAAGAGAATGAGAATTTGGCCTTGGCCTTTGTAAATAGGCTCATTTCTGATATTGACACTCATCTATAGTTACAGATAGGCACGGAAGAGTCATCAAGGCTTGAAGAAAACCAACTGGTAGTGTTGTCACCAAATTCAACTGACATATGAAATCACCACAATGTATTTATCTTTTTATGTTCATCAATAAATTCATAGTTTGCATTAGTTGTTATATACCTATCAAGAAAATTATTATAATTACTTAAAAATACCTCTTCATCTATTTTGCCTGTCTCACTCCCAGCAACCAATAGTTATTCCTCTGTATTTGTGGATATGTTTCTGCTTTTTTTCTCTGTTTATTTATTTATTTTTTTGATCTCACATTTATTTATCTTTCTCTGTCTTATTTCACTTAGCATAATACCCTCCAGGCCAGTCATGTTGTTGTCATAAATGGCAATTTCTCATCCTTTTTGTGGCTAATATTTCATTATACACACATGCGCACGCACGCACACACACACACACCCTGCACATCCTCTTTATCCACTCCTCTGTCAGTGGACACTTGGGTTCCTTCCATATCTTGGCTATTGTAAATAATGCTGCAATAAACATAAGGTTGCATTTATCTTTTTCGAATTAGTGTTTTCATTTTCTTTGAGTGAATACTGAACAATATATTCTTAAACAGAAAAAAAGAAATTTTAGAATACTGTAGAGTAAGGTTTTTGTTAACATAATAAAAACAAATTCATGTATTCAAGTAAACTTTCAGTAAAACATCTGATATAGTGTTTAACAAACTCCTAACAGTGATGACCTCTGTGGAGAGGAGTAGATGGGGAAGGGCATTGGGGGTGCTGCATGATGGGAGGCCTCATGTTATATTTTGTGCACTTCTGTGTTATTTGGATTTGTCATATATTCACATGATAATTTTGTAAGTAAAATACAAGGGATATTATTGAAAATCACCAAAAACAGTAAGTTTAATTGTCAAATCACTTTAGAACTTTCTAAAAAGCAGCTAAAGTTCTTAAATGCTATACTTCTGTCTACAGGATTGCACTAAATTTTGATTCTTTCTAGCCTACTTTACTTTCATAATCACAGAAAAACATGTTTTTGAGAAGAAAGGGAATATATCTTACTGAATCCACTGATTGGGCTCCCACAGTGAGCCCTCAGTGTTTACAGTGCAATCAAGTTATTACATACTAGGGAAGAAAACCGACACCACGTGGATGTATGTAATAGGACCCAAAAGAATTATCTAGAAAACTATCCTAGCTTGTCATAAATACCTGGGGGGGGTGGTAGGACAAGGTCATTTCCTATGAGAAGGGCAAGCTTGACTTGTTGGGGTGATAAGCCAGAATGAAGCATTTGAAGAAAGGGACAAACATAGGGGCAAAGATGGAGAAGATAACATTTAAGGCACGTTCAGGGGACCGAGATCAAGAGAGGTGTGATGCACAATTGGTGAAACATTTTAGGGACTCTAAGGGGAGAGAGGCAAGTGTGGTAAATTGTGAATGGACTTGAAAACCAGATGTAGACTTAGAGTTGCCAGAGTTGATGACAAGTGGTAAAAATGACAATACAGAGAGAGAGAGAGAGAGAGAGCATGCAAACTCTTTGGTGCCTCTGCTTATAAGAGCACTAATCCCATCATGAGGATCCTAACTTCATGATCTCACCTATTTTCCTCCAAAGGCCCTGTCTCCAAAAAATCATCCAATTGAGGGTTAGGGGTTCTCCATTTAAATTTGTGGGGGTTATAATTCAGTCAATAGCAGTCAGAAGAAAGAAAAGTTAAAGAAGGCATTGTATTTGGAGACTGAGTGATTGGAAGAATATTAATGAGGGTGACAGAAATAGGGAAATTAACATGAGTCTGTTCAGATTAGATGAACTCAGTTCTAGATACATGTTTTAGTAATTTTAACTTTAGGTGAGGAAAAGCAGTGAAGTACAAACATTTAAGTAAATCTGGAATGTTAGTAGTAATGTGTCAAGATGTGTCCATTTTACTCATTTTACCCAGCATTCACTGGGACTTCTAAATCTTAGAATCTAAAAACTGTCCTCAGTTTTGGAACATTTTGGTTTATTTACATGTTCTCGTTTTAGTCTCTTATTGTCTCTTTCTTAGAAGGCCTATTGTCAAATATTGGAATCAGTCCTCAATGTCCTTCAGCTTTCCTTTAATTCTTTCTACGTCTTTGTATTTTTTAACTGCTTCTGTGAGGATCCCTTGGTTCATTCTAGTTTGTTCCTCAGCTGTGCCCCTTCTCTTATTGAGCTCTTCCATTGGAATTTAAATGTCAATGATCATTCTTGTCATTTCTCTGAAAACCCTTCTGTTCTTTGTTATGGATGTTATAGCCTCCTATTTTCCTAATGACATTAATTATACTTAATCTAAATTCTTGAGCAGATTTTTCTGTTAATTTTCTTTCCATATATATTAATATTTATTACCTGTTTTTTCATGGTGTTGGTTTGCCTGTGTGCTCATCTTTGTAATTGAGATTTTTTTGTTAGCTCAAGAAAAGATCTAGTGAAATGGTTAAGAGCATGAAGTCCAGAGCCCCATGGCTTTTCCCTGCCTCAGTTTCATCCTGTATAAAAGGAAAGCTGTTCTATCCCTACCTCACAAGGCTTTTGTGAGAATTAAATGATGAATATATACAATGCTTTTGGAAGGCAACCTACCACATTACCCAGTCCCTACCACTCACTCCATATTCACTTCTAATGTTAAGAGCGTAATGAAATACTTAATATCAATAAATAGTACGTGCTAATTTTATATCACTACTGAAGCATTTTTTATAGCCAGACTCCAGCGATTGTATGAAATGTTAGGTTGTGCTGCTGGGCTAGTTTGTCTTCTGGGTGTAGGGACTTACTCTGATCTTCCTAAATTCAGTCAGCCACCACAGGCATTTACTGCTCCAAGGGTGTGGGTGGAGTCTGAAGGTGGGCATGAGAGAACCTCATAGTTCCTTCTCGAGCCAAGTGTGTGTGTGTGTGTGGACTTGGAAGACTACCCAGCTACTCCGATCTACTTCCCACCTTGCTGGGAGTGTGTCTGCCTGTGGGTCTCTATATTCTGTCAGTTGTAGGGCTTTATGATGAGAAAGTGAAGTGTGGCTTGTGATCTGACCCTCACCTACGAGATCTTCGGTGAGTGTTCTGAATGTGAGCCACATATTACTATTTGACAAACAATTGTGTATTTTTAACATGTACTCTTCTCTCCCAATAGGTCTTTGGTATTTGCCCCTGTGTCAAAATGGTCATTTTTAGCTGTGGATACAGCAGTATCCAAAAGTGTTATCAAGATAAGATCTTTGTTTCCATTTTCTAGCTTATATATGTAGTTCTAGTGTCTAAATATATCCATTAATACCACACAGTATAGATTTTCCCTTGTGAGCTGAGGTTTTCACTCATAGATTTAGAAATAAGAGCCGGGAGCAACTGGAAAACATCCTAAGCCCTTGACTCTTTTGTACTAACGAAATGTTGGAAGAGACATGAGTGTTTCTTCAACTGCTACTTTGCTGAGCTGTTTTGTTTTCATGGAAACGAATGATGTCTTTAAGGGAAGAAGATAAACGTGAGCAAATGAGAAAATGCAGGCACTGAAACGTTTCTGCATGCTACCTGCACATCCCAGAAGAGAGTTCACCCCGGAGCTTGGGAGCACAGTCCCAGTTTTCCAAGTGGGGTGCCAGTGAGGCCTAGACATTTTGAAGCAATGATGTAGTCAGTGTCTGAGCTCACGCAGGGCGATGGCAGTGACACTTTTGTCCATCCCCTGCAAAGCTATCATTGTGGGAACTGGTCACCAACACTAAGAAATGACTTGTGATAAGAATGATGCTGGTAGAAAGATGTGGAAAAGTGAAGAGAGTTGATGTTGATTTTCTTTCCCTTTTGAGCTCTTAAGCACGAACATTGCCTCAAATTTGATGCTTATTAAGATTCTCCTTAGCAGAAGAGGGGAACGCCTATTATGCCCTAAGGATTGAGGTTTGTGTGACATGTCTTGAAAACCTCATACTGTAATTTCTCTCTTTTGCACATCCTAATTTCTCTGGGTTGGATGCAATTCATTGACCCAGAAAGTATTTGATGGCATTGATTTGGCTCTTAAACAAACTCTCTGACTCAGCCAGTTAAAGAAAGTTTTGGCTCATCAGAAACAAAAGTTAAAAAAAAAAACAAAACAAAAACCTGAAAAACTTGAGCAATCCATTTGACAGCTTTGAGTGTTCAGTTAGATTTAAAATGTGTTGACCTTTTGTTAAATGACAGCATTCCATTTATTGTGGCTCCCATCTTTGGGCTTTTTTTCTTTTGGTTAAAGAGCTTTGATAGAGTTGGGTTATAGCACTATGTAAGAAAAAAGGAAATTTCAAAATTCCCTTTGAAAGAAAGGGAGTTTCAAAAGGAACCAGAGGTGATTCTTCACTGATCTCAGTGGAAAAGCAAAGGATAAATGGAAGCCTGGCTTTCATAATTGGTGTTTTTGTTTTACAGCTGGTTTCCACTTCAATAAAGTTTTTTAAAAGGAATCTAAGTGCACATACCTATTACATTTGCTAAAGTGATTATCAGCCTTGGGATACAGCAAGCATTGCATAGAGTAATATAGTGTAGTAATTTGGATCCTGAGTGAAATCCTGGCTTAAACCCTAACTAGGTGTGTGGTCTCCAGCAAGATCCTTAACTGCGCTATGGCTCAATGTCCTCATGTATAAACTAGGAATAAAAATTGTATCTGTTTGATATGATTGTTAAAGAGGACCACATGAGTCAGGACACCAAAGGTACTATATATGTGTTTGCTATTAGTATTTCCTTTAAAGGAAATCACCTGAAATTTGGGGGAAGCTGAAGTTCTTCAAATATATGAAATGAAATTATTTCTGAAGCCCTTTGTAAAATATATTTTATTTTATGGTTATGACATCATGTGTCTTAAGTGATTACTGAATAACTTCCCCCAATTCCTATTAGGAAGCACAGCACTTAAAACAATGATTCTTCTTACTAGCATCATTGTTTTCCAAAATTAAAATATTTTCCTTCCTTTGGATGGCTCAGTATAAAAAGTACCAAATACATGATGTGCTCCTTTTGGAAGGAAAATCTTATCCATAATCCCATAACAATAATATTTGTCATTAATAGCATAGCTCAGTAATTCTATTTGGAGTATTTTGGTTCATTTTCAGAGCCAATAGCAAACAAAAAATTACATTAAACTTTTATATTCATTCAATTACAATGCCCCTTAATGTAAATATAAAAAGACAGTGGAATTGTGTGTAATTCTTGGCTTGTTTTCTTTTTGTGTCTTCTTCAGTGTTAACTCTCTGTTGATGAAAATATTCATACCAAAATGTTTATCCAACCCCTCAAATTGAACATACTGTAAACTTAAATCCTCATTTTTTTTTAAAGATTTATTTATTTATTTGTCAGAGAGCGAGCGAGCACAGACAGACAGAGTGGCAGGCAGAGGCAGAGGGAGAAGCAGGCTCCCTGGCGAGCAAGGAGCCCAATGTGGGACTCGATCCCAGGACGCTGGGAAACATGACCTGAGCCGAAGGCAGCCGCTTAACCAACTGAGCCACTCAGGCGTCCCTTTAAATCCTCATTTATGTTTATTTCCCTCCACCTGTCATCTCCATGAATATTCCCCTTACTCTGCCTACTTGAGCACAGATATCCACCCAGCACCTCTGCTCAGCTTTGTCAGATGTTCCTTTGTTTTCCTCATCACCCAATCCCAAGAATTTAGTCATGCTTGACTCACAATTTCTCTTCACTCCATTCATTCAGTAGGCAACTAAATCCTAGTGAATCTTCCTTTAAGTAGGTCTTGTTTATATTCCTTCTATTCTACCACCTTGGAATACTCTTGTTTATATTCCTTCTTTTTCCATATCTGTTATGACTCAAGATGAAATCCTTAATTTCTGATTTCCTTTTCCATACAAACACTGTATTTAATCTGGGTTTATTGATCAAATTACTTTGTATTATCAGATCTAGATGCAAGACACCCATTGCTTTAAAAAATGTCCTGGTTAATTATCCTTTAGGTGTGGGGAGATAAAAAATGGACAAGATATGAGGAAAATCATATCATCATATCATAAAATTACATGAGAAGAAGCTTAGATTAAATGGCTAAAAGTAGGGGCACCTGGGTGGCTAAGTGGCTTAAAGCCTCTGCCTTTGGCTCAGGTCATGATCCCAGGAACCTGGGATCAAGCCCCTCGTCGGGCTCTCTGCTCTGCAGGGAGCCTGCTTCCCTTCCTCTCTCTCTGCCTGCCTCTCTGCCTACTTGTGATCTCTGTCAAATAGATAAAATATTTTAAAAAAATAAATAAATGACTAAAAGTAATTTTCTGAAATGAGGCAGATATTAATTTTCTATTTATATCTACTGAATTAGTTTTCTGTGGCTGTAATAATATATTCCATAAACTGGGTGCCTTAAAGCAACAGAAAGTTGTTCTCTTATTAATGGTTCTAGAGGCCAGGCTTCTAAAATCAAAAGGTGTCCTTCTGTAGGGCACTCCCTCTGGGACTCTAGAACTGAATCTCTTCTTCACCTCTTCTAGATTCTGATTATTGCCAGCTTGCCTGGCTCATGACTGCTGCTTTCTGCTTTCTCTTCACAGGGACTTCTCTCTCTTCTTTTTTGTGTGTCTTTAAGGACACTTGGGTTAATTTTATGTGTCAACCTGGCTAGGCTATGATGATCAGTTGTGTGGTCAAATGCTAGTCTAGATGTATCTGTGCAGGTGTTTTGTATATGTGGTTAACATTTGTGATCAGTTGACTTCAAGATTAGCCTCAGTAATGTGGGTGGGACTCATGTAAGTAGTTGAAGAGGGCTCAAGAGCAAAAGCTGAGGTTTTCTGCAGAAAGAATTCTGCTTCAAGACTGTAACATAAAAAACGTGCCTGAGTTTCCAGCATGCTAGCCTGCCTTCCAAGTCTGAGACTCAAGACTGTGTTAACTCCTACCTGAATTTCCAGCCTGCTGTATGGATTCAGATTTGCCAGCCCCTACAACTGCGTAAGTCAATTCCTTAAAATCTCATTCTCTCTTTTTCTCTATTTATATATATTATATTGGTTTTATTTCACTGGAGAACCCTTATGACTAACACAGGACCCAACCAGATAATTCAGGATGATGTCATTTCCCAATGCTTAATTTAGTTCATCTGTAAAGACCCTTTATCCAAATAAGGTAACATTCATAAGTTTCAGGAACTTGACGTGAATATGTTTTGGGACCATTTTTCTGCCTAGTGCAGCTAATCTGTAAATTAGGAATTCCTGCTCAATTTTAAGAGTATCACAGAATGTTACCAAGTTTTTCAAAGGTGAAACAATTTTCAAAACAGTTATCAATACAGAATTAATTTTATTCACATCAAAGAATGAATATGTATGCCAGAAGGAACTTTTATAAGAGGGAAGAAAACTGTAATGTGTAGTGAATTGTAGCTTTAATATTCATGTATGGAGCTGTATTTATTACTTAAATCTAGAACCTGAGCCACACTTTTAGAAAAAAAAAAATTGAAAGTACTTTACAAAGACATCTGTCTTTCTACAAACGAGGAACCCAATTTTTAAATATTAGACCTAGAGGTTAGCACATATGATATTTGTTTTGATAATTTGCATATTTTCCAGAGTTTATGAAGGGTTTTTTCCAGTGAATAAGTTGTTCAAGCTCTTTATATATCAGACTGAAATAAATAACAACCATATTTAAGGTATGTATTAGTTCCTCTCTTATTGTCCAATTTTTTTTAAAGACTGTTGAAAAAATACAGATTTTTTTCAGATGGGAGTCAGTGCCTAAATAAAAAACAGATTTCTACTTAAAAATAATTTTGCATTCAGCGGATAATAAATAGCTCCTGGGTTTTGTTGAGTGTGGTTCCTTTTAGCATTCTTTTCTTTCTTGCAGGATTTCTTAAGATTCAATAATAGAACTTGGTCTATATTAAATGACTACATCTGTTTTTTTTTTTAATTTTTTTTTTTGTGATGAGGATGTTTAAGGTCCACTTTCTTAGCAGCTTTCGAGTATGCAATACAGTATTATTAACTATAGTTACCATGCCTATAAATTATATCCCCATGACTTACTTATTTTTTAACTAGGAGTTTGTATTTTCTTTATGTTTAAGTTTGTTTTCTTTCCTTTTTGAAACAGCATAATTTGAAAATATTATTATACTCAAATAATAAATCTGAGCAATAATTTAGTGAATTGTCTTCTGACCTGGAACTCTTCAGATATTTGATTTGGGGTGTGGGGAAAGAGCTGGAAAACCAGTAATAAAGTAAGAACTTCCCGCATAAATAAATGAGCTGTGTGATTCTAAAATAGCCTTTGGAGCTCTACTTTCATTAATACTTACACACTAATTGTACAAAGATCCACAATCTTGGATGTGTTTCATTAGTACAATTTCCGCTGTACTGAAACATTTTCCATCTGGTTTATTATTGTTGAGACGTCTCAAACATATATTTGTGTAATTTTGTATCTCTCTTCCCTTTTTTTCTCCTAAATTCCCCCCTCTTTATTCCTCTTGGGAAACTGTCATTGCTATTGTTGTATTAAATACCTGAAGGAGGGTATCCAGTCTTTTTCTAAAGTTAATATTTTTGGGACGCCTGGGTGGCTCAGTTGGTTAAGCAGCTGCCTTCGGCTCAGGTCATGATCCCAGCATCCTGGGATCGAGTCCCGCATCGGGCTCCTTGCTCAGCAGGGAGCCTACTTCTCCTTCTGCCTCTGCCTGCCACTCTGTCTGCCTGTGCTCACTCTGTCAAAAAAAAAAAATTAAAAAAAAATAAAGTTAGTGTTTTCATTCCCTGGATAATTAGGGAAGTGAATGCTGACTAGCAATGGTTTCTAACAGTAAGTTACTAGAAGGTGACTTTAGAAAAAATCACCCTAAGTGTGTTTTTCTGTTCAGAGTCTATAGAAAGAGGAGTTAGAGGAGGCTTAGCAAATTAACACAGAGGCGTGCTAGTGAAGACTTAGGAAAAACTGACTTGTCATTTGGTCTGGAGACAATTTTACATTTAAAACTGTTTCCATCATTAGCCCATACACCGATAGATAGTCCAGTCTACTAGTATTATTAATTATCATTTTTAGGTATGCGCACTCTGTCAGAAACTCTCCAGGTGTTCACCACATTCTTTCCTGCTCCTGCAGCAGGCCCCTCACGTAGGAAGGGGTCCAATTTACATGGAGAAATTAGGGTTCCAGAATCTGTGCGTGATTATACAGGGACTGAGCCAGCAGTGGAGGTGAGGTCCATCTGGTGTTCCAGTTCTTTACTGGCCATCCATTTCGTGTTTGGAATAGGGAGGTGGTTTTGAAATGTTCTTTATTTGCTCTAAGCATGTTTCAGAAGCAAATCTATGGTGACACATGTTAAGAATTGAGGAAATAGTTCAAATAACTTTACTTAATTTGGGAAACATGGAAATCTTGTCCACTCGTCATTGACTCCATGTTTTACACTATGAATATATGATGTTTAAGTATGCATATGCCTGAATCTTCCCCTAGAATCAAATTTGAGAGAGTTCCCAAGGGCAAGGGCTGCTCCCAGAATTCTTCCAGGTAATAGGCAAGGTCTAGAAAGTTGAGTCCAAACAAAGTCATTGCCATGAGGAAAGAGAAAAGCTGGATAGGTTATCAAATAATGGTGCTGCATATGGAACGCTGTTTTCCTCACCCTTCTTCTGGAGCTCCCTTTGTGTTAAGTTTAAGGAAATGCCTCTCTGAGTAGCTGCCAAGGGGAAGTATTTTTATTTTGAGCAGTCAGGGATCATGCATACTTTAGGCTTTGCATGTATCATTTTGCGAGAGCGGTTTCTTTCTCTTCTCCTCTTGACTGTGTGGAATGATTTCCTGCGTTTATTTGTGAACAGAACTTGCTCTCTCTAACTCATTCATCTGGAAGAAGTCCATTATTTTTGCTACTACTGAGTCAACAGATGCAAATGCCTTAGAACAATTGAATTTATTTAAAAAATCTGTTGTTGTTTTTTCTGATGGTTGTTTGGGTTTGCCTTTAAGATAAGAACTTACTGTTCATTATATTTGAAAGAATAAATTCACTCTAAAGGAAGAACTCCATTGCTGGCTAATAACAACTTTGACATTTAGAACTGGCTTGTAAAGTCCTTTTTTTAACTACGTTTGAATATTCATTGAAGAATTATTAGTAGCTCTCAGCTCTCTAATACTAATAAAAGCAAACAAAAAAAAAAACCAAGCTCTGTAGGTCAGTGAGCCTTCATCTGTTTATTTTCCTAGAAAATTCTGATTACAGGGATTTTAAGGCGCTTCATGTACAATGAAGTTGCTTGTTGGTGGTTGTGTGGAGTTCGCTAAGGTCCATCCTTTATTTGACTGCTTGGTCAGCCTCTTGCTCTTGGGTGCATTTAAGAAACTGATAGAAATCACAGACTACCAAAGGCTCTTCCTGAAAACCTTGCTGATTAACTTTGTAAGTTGAGAAAATCTGGTTAAGGGTAAGATACCCAAGCTATCACTAATGATAAATCATGGTGTGAAAGAATCAAAGAGAGATGTACTTCTAGACTGACATGTGATCCAGTTTGTTAATATGCATCTAAGTTTATTATCTGACATCATTGTTTAATCACAGCTATTCTTTGACTTCCAGTTTGGTGAGATGCCATCTTACTAAACTGAAATGTCTTGTTCACACAGAGTACCCTCTCTTATCACATTGGCTCATGGCCCACATTTTTCCTAATTGTAAACAATTTCTTGTTCATGCTACTTTATATTATACTGAGATCTCTCCAGTGTTTTTTCAGTTGTATTGTATTAACTCAAAGACACACTGACTTCTACCATGGAAAATAAACCCAAAACTGGACATGCCATGCCCTAAGACTGCGCCAGCTAAAAAAGTCACGAGTCTTCCCTTGTTTCTCTTTACTCCCTCAAACCAGCCTTTTCTGTGCTTTTGTCAGAGGTTTCTTCTAATCATTACTTCCTTTTTAATATCCTTATGTTTCTTTCTTGTGTGATATATTAGAGGATACTTAGGTAATTATTGAGTTCCTGACCGAAATTTCTATTTCTATTGATTTTGTATACACCTGTGTTGGGTATTGTTTCAGAAATACACTGAGTATAATCTTTTGCTGCTCCCCAAAGTCACAGAGCATGATGGGACCATAGAAACCTCTTGGTCAGCCCGTCTCCCTTTGAAAAAGAGAACTAATGAGCCTAAAAGTTAAGTTATCCAAAGATCCGCAATTAATTAGCAACAGAGATGAAATCTGAACTCAGAACCCCTTTCTGTTAAGTCTGATACTATTTCTGTACCTCTCCCTCTACACTCAAAACAAAATGGAACTTGGGTGTTTGGTACAGCAGGGTTTGACTGCCCAAGAAAGAATGGGGGGAAAAACCAAAGCATACCGCTCTTGACACTCCAGGAATTTCACCCAAACCCCAGGTTAAAGCCTTACCTAGTCTACTTTTTGTTCTTTTCATTTCTATTTAACTTGCATCAGCACTTTGATGTTTTTAAGTGATTTTCATTGTATAATCTAACTTTTCCCTGAAGAAAATAAGAGGTCATTTCTGCATATGCAGGCTTACTTTCAGGATAGGAAAAGGCCTAAAATGCAGGGCTAGACACCCTTCATGGTCCTGACCCTTCTCCACCCCATTCAGGATCCAGGGTCTGTCATAGGTCAATGGTGGCTGTATCCAGAAGGGTGTGGTCTTGTCTTGTGTCTGGGCTATTGCCTGCCAGAGGAGGGTGATAGATTCCTTTTCAGTGACCTACCAATCAGAGAAATGTGTTTCATCACAGTGCGTGAGAATTTTGTGAGTTAGCACTTGGGTTTGTCGTCTTGCTTTCATTTTATTTTTAATATGCATTATGTACAACCCAGGTTGTAGTGGCCTGGGTAGCAAATGGTTCCTTACTAAAGTGGTTACATTGTCCTTTGCTAAAACTCACAAATAGGGCTTTCCTAAAGGCTTCTCTGATTCTGTTGGCAAAACAGTTGTCTTCCTTTTAAGTATCATAGTCTTACTATATTATGTAAATTTCTCTATGAATCTACTACTATATTTTTATTAGAAATGTCTCTATATTTCTGTTTTATAGTATGACTTGAGTGCAGAGACCATTTGAAAAATTGGCATATCTTTTACAAATGTAGTGGAATGGTTTACACACAGTGGGTACTCAAATATTTTCTAATTGTGTGATGCTTCGAAGTATTGAAATTTTGCTTTCTTTCCCACTTTTTCTAATACCTATGAAATAAAAGCAGGAATCTAGAATATTTCTATAAAACAAACTTTTAGGGGTAGAAATGTGCATTTAGAAGAATTCAAGTTGTTCATAGTATATAACCAGGAGGGAGATGGGAAGGAAACCAATATCTTTGAGTAACTAGATGAAATAATGTAGTTTTTAGGCATATATTTAGAATTACTTATGTTCTTTAGATTTAACCTCCACCTCAACCCTGTTGCCTTCCATGCAAAAAAACTATGAGACTCTAAGACCAAATGTATTATTTCAAAGTGTCATTTTGGTATGTGATTATTTTCTGCTGAAATAAACCATAAATTCAGTAGAGTATATGCCAGCTTGACATCCCATGATGAGTGTAGAAATTTTTTCTTAAGATTATCTTCACATTCATTGTCATTTTGAAATGGAAACACCATCATGGTGAGTGGTAAGGCAGAAGGCACTAAAGGGGACCTATACACACAAGACCCTACAAAGGGGCTTTTACTTTGGGCCTTGCTGTGACTGGACCATGTTTTGTTAGTGAACACCAACATTAAGTCAATATATTGATATTGATAAGAAGTCTTTTCTTGGAACAAAATAAACTCACTGAGGCTGATGCCAAAATGACCATTTATTAATTGGAAATACTATGTACAATATAGGGCTCCTGAGTGACTCAGTTGGTTAAGCATCCAATTCTTGATTTCAGTGCAGGTCATGATCTCAGGGTTGTGAGGTCAAGCCCCACATCCAACTCTGTGCTCAGCAGGGAGTCTGCTTCTCTTCCTCTCCCTCTGCTCCTCCCACCCTCTCTCTCAATAAATAAATCTTTAAAAAATAATATTATGTACAGTATCAAGCCCAATGTATATACATCAATGATCACTACATACTTTGCCTGTAAGCCAGTGCCTGAGATGCTAAGTTGTAACAACAGTGGTGACTTAAACAATGAGTAAAAAGAACACTTAGTAGAGGGGCATTAACATCAAAGTGAGTAGTCCATCCTGTACTGGAATGGAAAGGTACATGAAAATCCAAACTATTAGATATTTTTATAGAAAACATGAAATATGAAGATGGTCAGTTGTATGAATGAAATATTTAATACCATTAAGATCAGACTGTTATATCTCCCTGGATCCAGGTGTATTTTTAAGGATATGTCTGCCAATTAGAGAGATCCTTGCTGAGCTATGATGGGACATTAGCTTCTATATTTGATTCTTTTGGCCTTAGTTTTCACACCTCCTAACTTAGCACTGACAATCTTCATGTTTTTCCATCTTTTCTCTAAACAGTTATTGAGTCTGTTTTTCCATATTATGATACTGTAAATGTCGTCCACCCTGAGAATGTGAGCCATATGGCTCTGGGTCAGGGACATTCCAGTCTGAGGGAAAAGTCAGGGCAAAGGCCCTGGCTTGTGTCTGGGTTATTCTGAGAATAACAAAAAGGTTAGTATGGCTAGTAGGTAGTGAGCAAGGAGGGAAATAGTAGGAGATGATGTGTTGAAAATATCCTACTTAGGTGATTCAAGAAGCTGGAATCCATTAATCTAGGAGATGCTGATAGGTTGGGTTAGGGTGGCAGCAGGACAAGAGGCAAGAAGTGTAGATCTCCCATTTATTCAACTGTGAATGTAGTAAGTACAGAGTCAGATGTCAGATGTATTTATAGATATATTTTTAAAAAACAAATGACTCAAGAAAGTGGCAGTCATTTAGACTTAGTAGTTAGGCTTATTATGATAAACCTTATAATGGGCCATGGATTTTAAGCTAAGTAAAAATAGAATTAAGAGCATAAGCACAGTAATCAGCAGGTTGATCAATTCTTGGTCTTACAGGAATTGAATAATTGTGGTTGTGCCAGAGTGAATTGGAATGATGGAACATGATGGTAATCGACTAGGATTATGGAAATTGAGATTGTGGGTGGGTTGCATTTATGGTTAATAAGAGTGAGCTTGGGGGACGCCTGGGTGGCTCAGTTGGTTAAGCAGCTGCCTTCGGCTCAGGTCATGATCCCAGCATCCTGGGATCGAGTCCCACATCGGGCTCCTTGCTTGGCAGGGAGCCTGCTTCTCCCTCTGCCTCTGCCTGCCACTCTGTCTGCCTGTGCTCTCTCTCTCTCTCTCTCTCTAACAAATAAATAAATAAAATCTTTAAAAAAAAAAAAAAAGAGTGAGCTTGGGCATGAAGGGCTGAGGTAAAGTAGTGATAAGATCACCATATTATTAGAGGTGAAGAAGTTAAGGATTCGAGTGGCCAGACTATTGAGGGTTTATTTTTTGGATTTTGCTATTATGAAGGAATTGGGACAGCTTTGAGTATATTTACAGGAATCCAGATGCTAAAATTTTCAAGGATTGAGGAACAGTCATCTGGAGTTGCCATAGTTGACTGTGACAAGGAGGTAGAGTAGATATGATCTGACGACAGTAAATTCACAACTGGGTGTTTTTTGGGGGGAAAGGGGAAATATGAGCAGTGGCAGTTATGACACCTACCAGACTTCTGTACTCGATGGAACTGAGCTTTTAGGAAAGAGAAGAGCCATTCCTAAACAACGTTCCCAGAAAGTGCCCTTTTGGGAGAGATATTTAGACAAGGAGGTGAAAGAAATGTTGAGGATGGAGGGTGAGAATATGTGCGATTAGGGATGTTGATGTATCTGCCTTTTTTTTTTTTTTTAACTCAATTGTGGTATCAGAGACATAGGATGTATTTTGTTCATATCTGGATTCCAAGCATCTGTCACAGTAAAGCATGGTTGAATGATTTAATGTTGTATAGGCTCCCTCAAAATAATCGAGCACATTTTTAGAAAATAAATCTCACCTATAGTTTAGGTTTGTGAAAGTTTAATTGTTAAATTAATGTCCCAGTGAATAACTGGATACTTGTCTCATAAATGTCCAGGCAACTGTAAATGTATATTCTGTGTAATTGTTTAACATTTAAGTGGTTAGCTACTCTTCTTGTCTCTTCTTCAATATGGCCTGTTTACATATTGAATTTAATTTCATTTGTTATTCTTTATTGGTTTTCCAGCCCACAACTAAGTGTCATTATCATACACAGAGCACCACCAATTCCTGTTAATTAGCCCTATAATTGCAAGTGAAGGAATTGAATGCACTTGAGTTTCCCATGAAAATTAAAAAATAAAATGGAAATCCACTAATTGCCTATTTCACTTTCACAAGATTTCATAATTACTGAAGCATCTCTCTGCTGCTTTGAATTGATGCTTCTGACTATAAATTATGGTCCAGGTGCTCACAGGATGGGCGGTCTTCGGTTATGCCAATTTCCTATTTGTTAGTAACAAATTTCCTATTTGTTAGTAACAAATAGGAAAACACTGTGAGAAAAATACTTCTCCTCTAATGTGGGGAAAAGGGGAAAAAAAACTCTGAACAGAATTTCTCTTCCTTAATGTAAAAAATCTCTGTCATTTAACATCTGTCGGTGTTTATTGGGAGGGACATAAGCAGGGAGAAAGGGATGCCCAGCACAAAATTCTCATTGGAAAATAGGAAGCAGGATCACACCGTACTAGATTTCTTATGAAGAACATAGTCTTGAATAGTATAATTCTATAAAAATGTTTTCTAAAAGCGTTCATCAGTTATGGTGGTATATGATGTTTGCAATCAATTTATTTATAGTCTGCCACTAGGAATAGCTCAAAAAGCCAATCTTTCACTTTAGGTGAGCTGATAGAATGTATTAGAATGTATTAAAAACATTGGCTGAGGGTACGTGCTATGGTGAGTGCTGTGAAATGTGTAAGCCTGATGATTCACAGACCTGTGCCCCTGGGGCAAATAGTGCACTATATGTTAATGAAAATAATTTAAAAAAATAAAAAGCTGTATTTTCAGGCAATTGAGTAATATTTTAAGATAAATATGGTTATATACGTATATATATGTATATATATATATAAAAGAAAAAAATAAGTAACACTTACTGACCACTGTCTAAATGCTAGATACTGTGTTAAGCACTTTCTATGTATTATTTCATTGAATCTTTTTTTTTTTTAAGATTTTATTTATTTATTTGACAGAGAGGCATACAAGTGGGGGAGTGGAAGAGGGAGAAGCAAGATTCCCGCTGAGCAGGGAATCCGCTTTGGGACTTGATCCTAGAAGCCTTGGGATCATGACCTGAGCCGGAGGCAGATGGTTAATGACTGAGCCACCCAGGAGCCTCTATTTCATTGAATCCTTACAAAAACACCATTAAATCCATTTCACAGATAAAGAAACAGAATGCAGAAGTAACTTGCCTAAGATCACAAAGCTAGTTAGTGTCAGAGGGGTGGAACAGCCACAATGAGCCAAAAAACGATGGTGAATTGCCCCCCAAAGATGTAATCCTCATAAACAAGCTGTTGAAGAAGTAAAGCTGTGGCTAAGTGAGTTTAATGATTTGCTGAAGATTGTTCTAATAGTCTTACATACAGTCATTCATTGATTCATTTACTGATTTAAAACATTTTGAGTGCTAAAAAAAACAATTAAAAAATAAAATATTTTGAGTGCTTATTATGTCAATACCAGAAATGACCTTGAAGATCAAGTGGCTTGACTATCCTTGTACCCTCTTGCCAGGCTATACTCCTAATACACACTGAGGTATGTTAAATGGATTATCCCCAAAGATTTTTATAGCAGGAAATTGGGTACAAATCTTGCTAGGCAGATATATCCTAGGAATGCACAATTCAACTTCATAGAGGCTCTTGTTTCCAATAGAAATTCATTGAAAATATATGTTAATGAAATGGTGGTAGTTCAGGTTAATAAAAATGCTAAAATGTCAAACGCCTACAGGTACTTATTAGCAAAACTGGAACCCAAACCAGTACTGTATAACTCACAATGAGGCTTCTCAGAAATCTTCAGTACAAAAATGGAAAAACTACCACTTTGGTTTGCAGTGTCCTCTAGGAAAAATGAGACCACGTATACTCTAAGTGCCTTGTGCATAGTACGCATACATGATAAGGAACAGTCCCTATAAGAATGCATCTATTTTTGGGGCATCTTACCAGCTTAATGGGTAGAACATGAAACTCTTGATCTTGGTATTGTGAGTTTGAGCCCCACACTGAGTGTAGAGATTACTTAAAAATAAAATCTTTAAAAAAATTAAAATGAAGAAAAGAGTACATCTATTTTTTTTTAATTTTTTATTTATTTAATTTCTTTTCAGTGTGACAGAATTCATTGTTTATGCACCACACCCAGTGCTCCATGCAATACCTGCCCTCCATAAAACCCACCACCTGGCTCCCCCAACCTCCCAACCCCCACCCCTTCAAAACCCTCAGAATGTTTTTCAGAGTAAACATTAAATGGAACAGCAAATACATATTAATTTTGGAGCAGGCTTTTTTTTTAAAGATTTTATTTATTTATTTATTTGACAGAGAGATCACAATTAGGCAGAGAGGCAGGCAGAGAGAGGGGGAAGCAGGCTCCCCGCTGAGCAGAGAGCCCCATGCGGGACTCGATCCCAGGACCCTGAGATCATGACCTGAGCCAAAGGCAGTGGCTTAACCCACTGAGCCACCAGGCACCCCTACAGGCTTTTTTTTTTTTTTTAAATAAGGTACAGTTAGATACATATCTCAGTATTTAATTTTTCAGTCTTTACACCTTACTGTGAATTCTACCTTAAAGTGGTTTCCTGTGATTTATTCTAAATTTTCTTCTTAGTGTCACAAACTCCAGGGATAACTATTTTTCTGCAGGTCCTTGAACACCTATTTGTCTTTGTGGCATGACAGACTGTTCAAGTGAGCCTTTTCAACCAACCTAATTTCTGTCTTTCTCCACAAATGATGATGGTGGTAGGAAGAAGATAAGTTGGAGGTTTGACAGTGTAAAACCCTGGAACTTTTTCTCTTATTCATAAGATACTTTCCGCCTTTTTTAGTGCTCTCTCATGCTATCCGTTGCAATATTCTCTTCCTACAATCCAATATACATTGTTTCATGTATATCATTTATTTTTCTCTACTATAATCTATTACTACTTGTTAGAAAAAAGTGTAAAAGTGTGGCTTAAATCAGAAAGATTCTTTTAAATATTCAAGTACTGTCTACATAAAATTTATACAATGATTTTGTATAGGAATGCTATGTTCTTTTATGTCACAGTCTAAACTTTTAAGTCTAAAATATTTGGGGCACCTGGGTGGCTCAGTTGTTAAGCGTCTGCCTTTGGCTCGGGTCATGTCCCAGGGTTCTGGGAGATCGAGCCCTACATCGGGCTGCCTGCTCAGAGGGAAGCCTGCTTCTTCTCCCATTCCCTATGCTTGTGTTCCCTCTTTCTCTGTGTGTCTCTTTCTGTCAAATAAATAAAATATTTTTTAAAAAGTCCAAAATATGCATAAATGCAAAAATTTACTAGAGTGAGTTTTCTTTAACATTAAGGTTTTAGATCTGGTAGACTGAGAATTACTTTATTTTTTGTAAAATTAAAAAAAAAAGGCAGGAGAAGCTTTGTACCTTGCTTCTTTTTTTATATTAGTGCTATCAATCCTGTTAACATTTTCCTATTTTCTGAACAGCTAGGCTCTTTAAAAAGGTCTGTCATCTCACATTTGGTAATATCATCTCTCATGAACACAAGCCCAGAGGCTAAATAAGTTTATTTTATTCCTTCGTCCCTCCCCATCCCATTACTTATATATTCTTTAGTTGAATATTTTGCAAATGTAATAAATTGACCCCAGCTCCCTTCAGCATTAGGGGATTTGATGAGAAGAGACTGGTTTGTTTAATTGAAGAAATTGCTGGACAACATAGGTAAATAAGGCAAGAATAAGAATAATTCTGGATGCTACAGAAGTAGGAGTTGCTGTTCATTGACAGTAGTTGACTGACAATGACTTCCAAATTTAAAATTCCTAGGAGAGAGAATCTGAATGCTCTAGCTTGAATCAGGGTATTTATCCTGGGTTGGTAAGCTCTGGTCAGGGAGCATGGTTTTAGAGCACTTATACCGTTAGACATGAGGGGCCATTTCTGTAGGAGGAGGAGTGGTGGTAAGTGGGCAGCCATCTTTAAGGTTGTTTGCAATAATTGTCCACATGGGCTTCCCTCAAAGGGAAATGAGAAATTCCATTCAACTTGAAGCATTTACACACACACACACACACACACACACACACACACACACAGAGCTTGGGAACATGTTTACTCTACTCTACTTAGAATAATTTATAGTGTAAACCTTTGTTAACATTTCATAATAGTTGCATTCTACAGTGATTTCTACATTGTGTTGATTTTGTTCTTCTAGAGACTTAAATTTTCACTTGTCACAAAAAACAGGGTTTGTGAAACTTTTTGATTATTTGTATAATCAGTTCATGCTTATACTTTCTAAAAGAAAAATTATGGTTCATAGTGAAGTGGAAAAAGAGTGATTTATATAGGTAGTCCAGTAATCACTATAAAACACACTTGTTGAGGAAAGGGATTTAGTTTTATTCACTTTACCATCTACAGAATCTAGTACCAGAGTCCATTACCCATCTTGATAGAACTCAATAATCACTTTCTGAATGAATAAATTAATGGGTGACATACCCAAAAGATAGGCATACATTTTATTCTATTTGTAAGCATGTTGTCATAAAAAGTCCATATTCTCTGTTAAGCTCTCCAGGGAATCACCTTTAATCACCTTTAAATCAAATTAGCAGAGATTGAAAAGATAAGTACTAGTTAGCTCATTGGATGGAGAATGTTATTTAAGTGACAGAAATGACCCAAGTACTGGCTTAACTTCCTAGAGACTGTGTAAGAACATATGGACACACAGACTGTGTATCATCTTCCCAGACTTGGGAGATAAATGTATTTGAAGATAGGAAACTGTATAAGAGGTAATTATCATTAATACTGATTTGTAACCAAAAGAATGATCAGGAATAAAAATACACATTTCGGTTTCATTAATTATATTCAACAAAGGTATAAGAAGAGCTTACTTGGAGCTTTTCTCTTAGAATTTTTCTCTTTTTGGTGTGCCAAGTCCTTTTTGGCAAGTGCATCCATAGGACTTTTTGTTGACTTGGCGATTTAACATTTATGTAATTGCATGGCTGTATTCTTACAATGTATAATTTATCATTTGACTTCTTACTATTATTAGTCTCAATAGGTTGAAGTTTCAGGATCACAACATACTGTTGACTGTGTTCTAGATGTAGCTAGTAAGGAGAAATCTTATAGTTTGGAAAATGAAAATTACTGCCTACATTTGTTTCCCCTTCTTCTCACCAGTCTTTTCTCTTCTAAACGAAGATTCTCGTTGCAGTTCCTCTGTCATGAAAAAAAAAATACTGAATTACCTTTGATATTTTTTTTTAAAGATTTTATTTATTTATTTGTTATATACAGAGAGAGAGTGAGCACAGGCAGACAGAGAGGTAGGCAGAGGCAGAGGGAGAAGCAGGCTCCCTGCCAAGCAAGGATCCCGATGTGGGACTCGATCCCAGGATGCTGGGATCATGACCTGAGCTGAAGGCAGCTGCTTAACCAACTGAGCCACCCAGGCGTCCCCTTTGATATTTTTTATATTTCAATAAAAGTTCACTTTATTACCATTACTCCTATATTTGCATTTAACATTTGGCATTTATCTTAAAATTTTAGAGAAACATTAATGTTTTTGTTTATGAAACATTTGTTTCTATAAATACATGCACATATACATTTGTGTGTATATTATCTATTGTAAGGTTATAGAATCAGAAACACAGAGAAGACCACAAGTCGAAGAAAAAGTTATCAATAATAGACATATTGGAAAATTGGATTTTATAGTTTATGGGCTGTCATACAAATATAGCACATTCTTCAGAAACATCTTTTCATTCAATATGAGCCTATGGGAGTACTATGTATGCAAATGTTTCTCTTCATGAAAATCATATTGTGTATATATATATGGTAAATGAAATGTTTATATGGTTTTCATGAAGAACATGTATACTTGTTTTTATTATTTCATTGGGATTATTATTATGTACTCATTGTCATATATGTTAAAAGAAATTATAGCTACTGACATAAGCAAGTTGAGTTGCTTCTGGAATTGATTATACTGATTGAATTATCAGGCTGCTTGTTAATGAAGGTAGTTGGATATCTGTTTTTTTTTTCTTTAAGCTTTTTTATTTAAACATATAATGTAACCCCACCACCCTCTCCCAACCCCTCCCCCCCCCCACTCCCCTCAGTTTGTTTGTTTTATGACATTAAGATCGGGAAAGGATATCTGGTTTTTAACCAAGATTAGGGCACAGTGATTGAAAAGCAAAGACAAGTGAATGAATCCTCCAAACCCAGATTTCCTTACTTCATCATAGTACATTTTTTATTTATTTTGCTGTCTTAAAGTCATCAAATAAAAAATATTCTAGATATAAACTTGCAATTAATATCAAAGTCATAATGCAGCTTTGAAATGATTAAGTGCAATTGATTTTATTGAGGTTGAAACTGGAAAATAATTTTAAGGTCACTAATTTATTTGGCTAAGGGCTGTACTCTTGACTTATTTATTATAGTCTTAGAAAAATAAATTCAGCTTTTACTACTTTTTAAAATATACAGCTCTTCAATACTGTTGAAATGTTAATAAAAGTAAGATAAATTTCAGTAGTGTTAAAGCTATCTTTAGCAGCCAAAATAAAACTGATTAGGAATAAACACAGTAAAAACAGTCAGATTTTGACTGCTTTCAAACTCAGGTATGTTTTTTTGGTGCCTTAGTAAAGACTGGAAGTCACTTACATTTGATTCATTTTCACTTATAGGGGAAAGGGTTCTGAGGTTTCATAGACCTTTGCCATATGTTATTGTGTTCATATAGCTATATGTCTCTGCCTTTTAACTATATATATTTTTTCAAGGTGACATCAGCTTAACAGTTTGGAATTCACTCTGATACCCAGTGTTGTCAATAAATCAATGCAGTGTTCTCTCACTAATAACACTATTAAGATACAGAGAGCCCCAAAAGCACATCTTTTGTTTTTTAAGTACTTGGGAAATCGTTAAAGGCACATTTATAACTGTGTAACAGAGGTAGCATGTGTTAAGTGAAGTATTCACTAGGTTTGTTTGTTTTGTTTTTTGGTGTCCTAATCTTTTAAATTTAGATGTATGCATAGAAATGAATGAAGGTTTTCATTGAAAATTAATTTTCAAGCTTGATACTTGCATAGTGTCAGGAAGAGAGTTGAGTCCAC
>RCUC01142760.1:0-16226 GCA_003697995.1 Taxidea taxus jeffersonii
GATGGGGAGGCTGAGGTCGTGGGTGTTTGGGACGGGTATGGCAGAGGTGAACTCTTATTTTGTCGTCCTGCTGTCACCTGGAGGGCTGTGTGTTCTCCAGGGCTTGTCAGCGGTGATGTCACCCTTGGTCACCTGGCCGAGGTGGTATTGGGAAGATAGCTCCTTTGTAAAGTCACCCCCCCCCCCATTCTTGGGGAGTAAGTCACTGAATCCAGCCCACCTTTAAAAAGGGGAGATTAGACCACTTTTAGGTCACGTTAAACTGTAAGAACATCTAGGCTTCCTTGTAGTTCTTCAGGAAGGTGATGTCGGTGCCTATGTTAGAAACCCACCAGTGGGGATGTGACACTTAGCTTGAAAAGTTGTCTTTTGTTTGTCATTTAGTCTGTGTTCTGGTTTTTCCTTATGGTCACATTATCACCGAACCGTGTTCCAAGTGAACATAGGACAGGACCCTCACGAGAAGAGTTTTCGGGGTCACTGTAGGATTCTTGGCCTTGTGCCATGACTCCCCACCCTCCACTGGGCAGACAGGCTCTGCTTTCCTTGAGTCTGACCTTCCCGTTGCTGCTCACGTTGGCGGGGGCTCCTTGAGGTTGGGGGTCTCGCTGGTTTCGTCTTCCTAGTGTTTGTCGGAAAGTTCTCGCTTTCATTCCTAGACATAACATTGAGCAAATGGAACATTCTAGCTTGGGAAAGCTTTCCGTGTGACATTTCCAGGCCTGGGGAGACTGAAGTGAAGGTGTCAATGCTTTAACGGTAACTCTTGGCTCGATTTTTAGAGGCGAAACTTCATCCCCCCCCCCCGCCCCCGCCATATTTGAGCCTTGAGAGTTGAGTTGTCTCTTATCTGAGAATGAGGTTCTGAACTTGGGGCAAAAGGTGAACATTTCTGTGACCAAAATACCTCTTGAGAAAGCCCCTGAAACCTTCTGTGAGGGTCCCTGGAATTGTGTTCCCTGGTGGGAGGCTCTCAGTGGCCCCGTCCTGCGGAGGGGGCAGGAGCCTCCAGGCCTGAGAGCAGGGGGTCTGCTGTGGACATTTCTTTGCCTTTTGCCCCTGGGCATAGAAGATGGAATTTACATCTGCCGAGAACGTTTTTCTTTAGTCTGGCAGGGGCAGAGGGAAGACTGCTGGGTTTCAGGAGGCAGAAGGGACAGGGCTTGCAGGTGGGAGATAAGGATGTGGGTCTAGGTCCCTCCTTCAGCAGGAATGAAGGTAATAGTGTGGCCCCAGCACATTGGGGTTGAGGGGGGGCGCTTTGGCTTCAGGTTCGAGTCTGCTCCCTCCCCCACCGCTGAGATGCTGCTCCACTAGGTCTAGCCTGGGGCTCAAGAATTCTGCATTTCTAACAAATTCCCAGCAGATGCTGGTGCCATGGATGCTGGTGCCACTCATCCGGGGATTCTCAGAGAAGCCAGCCTCTGGAGCTGCTCTGTCCAATACGGTGGCCCCTAGCTATAGGTGGCTACTTAAGCTAACAGAAATCAAGTAAAATTAAAAAATCTAGTTCCTGGGTCACGTTAGCCACATTTCCAATGCTCAGTTGCCACATGTGACATCGGACATCCCAGTTCTAGAACATTTCCGTCATTATAGAAAGTTCTGTGGGGCCGTGGTGAGGCTTGAATCTCCGCTTTAACTGTTACTGGGTGTGTGAGTTTGGGTAAATGACTTAATTTCTCGGCGCCTTAGTTTTCTAGGCTGTACAAGCGAGCCAGCAGTTGCTGCCTCCCGGGTTCGTGTGAGGCCTCGGTGGGTGGGTACGTCAAAGTGCTTGGATGGTGCCTGGCTTATGCTGAGCGGTGTACTGTCCCTAACGCCCCACGAAGAGGGGGTGGTGGAGGTGTCGGTCCAGCCTCCAGGAGGCAGGCAAGTTTCCTGGGGGCAGCGTGGTAAAGGCTGCGGGGGTGCCGTGCCCCAGGAGCTGGGACCGGGCCAGGCTGACGGGCAGATGCCACGATCGTGGAGTGATGCCTGCCATGGAAGGGGCTCTTTGTGGCCTGTGGCGGGGACCATTTCTTGGCTTCCCTCTCCAGAGGAACTGGCCTGGTCCTAACCCACAGTCATGGACTGAGTGGGCAGGAAGCAGACTCTGAGATGGGCATTAATGTGCGGGAAGCTTATTGGGAAGGACGTGGGGCAGAGGCACCTGTGCGTAGTAGCCAGAATTAGGCTGCCATGGTCACAGCCATGGCCTGCAGAGCTGTCCTCCATCGAGGTCCTGAGAGGGCTGGCATGCTGGATGTGACCTTGCTCCAAACGGGGAGAGGGGTGAGGTCAGGGGCTGCTGGATTCTTCCCCTCCAGCCTGTCCTGGTTCAGGGTCAGGCGGTGCAGCACAGACCCACAGGCCCAGAGAGGGGAGTGCAGTGGCAAGGTCCTGGCACAGGAGCCCAAGGAAGCTCTGTGGCCCCCACCTTTACTGGGGGGCTCCGTTGCTCTCCTCCGAGGTGGGGCTTTTGGAGCAGGTGGATTCGAGTGCCCTGTGGCTTAGAGCCTAGTGCCCCCAGATCTGACGTCTGCTCCGCTGTCTCTTAGTGACCCCGTCTTTATACTTGGAGGTGGGGAGGTTTCTTGACCCTGTTTCTGCCTGGAGGTTCTGGGTTCGCTGGGAGACTCTGACTCCTCTCTTGGTCCTGGATGAGCCCTGCAGGGCCACCAGCTTGGCCAGATCCTTTCCTTGCCCCGTCTTGGGGCACCAGCCTCTGCTGGTTGTCTCTCTCCATCCTGTCCTGGCCAGTCCCTTCCTGGACAGCCTGGGGGCTGGGTCAGAAAGAGGGTCTCAGCCAGCCTGCTTGGATCTCTGCCCGGCCAGTCCCTCCTCCCCCTCCTCCCCGCGGTGTTTCTGGGAAAACCCCTGGTGCTGGCCCCCTGGTAATGGGGGCTAGGGCAGCCTCTTGCAGGTAAGGGGGTCTGATGGGAGGGAGGCTGTTAGACTACAGAGGCTGGAGGTGGGGACATTGGGACGGCGGGGAGTCCCCTTAGTTGTCTGCAGGGGCAGCTGCTGAGGGTAACATGCTTTCCGGATGTACCGGCAGAGGCCGAGTTGACAACGTTGGGGAAACTGGGCCATTTTCTGCCCACATCCTGGACAGGCTTCCTTCCTTGGCCATGCACAGCCCTGTCCAGTCTGATGTCTCCAGAACACAGTCGGTTTTCTCTGACCACACCAACGACACCCCCAGACTGCCCTCCCTTGCCCTAGGAGACAGTCGACTCTGCGGCTGCAGGGGTCTGCATGCCGTGCCCTTGAGCCCCCACGCTCACTGTCCGTGCCCTTGAGCCCCCTCCCCCCTGTTCGTGCTGTCCCCGGAGAGGCGAGGAAATAGGCGGGGATTGCCCTGCAGCCCACTCCCTCTACCTCCCTGCCCGGAACCTCTCTGAGCCTGTGTCCTCACCCGAAACGTGGAGGTGGTGACGGTACCCACCTCGGCAGGGCGTCAGAACGTGGAGGGAGTAGTGTCTGTCCGTCGGTCCAGGCCCCAGAGCGGTGCCCGGCGGTTCCCGCCATGCTGTTAACCGGCGCTGTAACGGGCTTTCCTTTCGCTCAGAATGCGCTCTCCCCTTCTTTGCTCCGCGACAAGCTCGCCACCTGGCCCAAGTGAAAGGCACGCGGGACGATTTCTGTGATGTGGTGCACATGACTCTACCTTTTGGGATCTGATTCAAACCTGGGTTCTGCTGTCACCCGGCTCTGACCTCGAGCAGCGTGTCCCTCCCAGACCCTTCCCCCGTTGCCTGTTCTGAACCCCGAGGCTGGGTAATGCTTCCTGGTGGGGGGTCAGATGTAGGGAGGGGTTAGGGAACATTACTGCCCGGACGACACCCAGGGCGGCCTGGCACATAGTAGGTGCTCGCATGAGGCTGGCTCCTCCCGCCTTGTCCTCTGACCTTCATTGACCCCCCCCACCTTTGTTTGAACCCCTGGGATGTTTCATATCTGCAAAGGTCATCTGGTCTCCTGGCACCGTGTTCTGCTCACGCCTGAATCTCTTATGTGACCTGAGTCCGCGCCATCCCTGAGGGGTGGAGACCAGCCTTGTGCTTCCAGACCCTCTGCTCGTAGTGGGCTCCAGATGGCAGGGTAGGTGGGAACAGCCAAACCCTCCATCGCTGAAGCCCCTCGAGGTGGGTAGAGCCGGGGTCTCCCTTTTTTGCAGCATCAGCCTCCGAGAGTTGAAGACCATCTTACCCCTGGTCAACTTCAAAGTGAGCAGTGCCAAGTTCCTCAAAGATAAGTTTGTGGTAAGTTCCCTAGCTTGGCTGGCCTGGTGACCTTGTGAACTTGGGGTCGCTTAGCCTTTGAGCCCCATCGAACGGTGGCCAGGAGAGACCTTACCGCCAGAGGCATCTGTCCCAGTGCAGACAGAGAGACCTCGTGAAGGTCGTAGGACCTTGTTCGCCATCCTAGCCGAGGACGTCCCCCACAAAGACGGTGCTGGCTGAGCTGTCTGACTTGCTCCCACCCGTGTGGCCTCTTTCCTTACCATCTCGCAGCCTCCTTTCCTGCAAGTAACGCCAACAAGTGTGTTTCTTCTGGAAAATACTACGAAAGCTTCCGTATGTAGGCTGTCAGGGGCGTTTTGGCTCCAAGTCCTCATACCGTAGTTGTCTGAGTTGGCTCCTCCTGGCCTGCCCTCTGCTTTTCCACCCAGCCCTCCTCCCACCCATCATTTAGTTTGGTTATGGTCTGGTGAGTTCAGCTCTCGGTAGACCCGTGGCAGGTTAAGTCTCTCCGTGAGTGATGACGCAGGATAGGGCAGGTGGGACCTTCCTGAATGGGGTAGGGATGGATTTGATGTGTAGGCCCCCTGACCGGTGCTTAGAGAGATCCCGACTCCTTTCAGGAGCCCAGTGACACTCTCTCTAGCTCGAGTTGGAGACTCATGTGGCCTTGTTAGTGGCAAGCCCGGTCACAGGCTTCCTTAGCCAAGAAAGCACATTCATTTTTGCACCAGTGAGCTCTCGGAAGAGTTAACCCATTTTGTGGCTACCAGGCCATCTTTTGACCTGCCTGGAATGTTCTTACTATTCTGAGAAGGCAGAAGCGGAGACAGGGAGAGACTTTCCCATTCAAAGTCACATCGTTGGAATCTTGTTCTTGATCAAGGCTTTCCTGAGCTGGTGATACGTAGATGTTACTGGTTTGGTTTTAGGGAAGTTCTAGGGAGGGTGGTGGTGGTTTTCCCATTTTACGGATGAAGAAACTGAAGGTCCGAATGGATCGGGTAAATTACCCAAAGCCATTAAGCAATGCAGGGACAGGCATTGACTAGAGTTGAGCTCTGTCCCACTCCAAAAGCTTGGTTGGTCTTCCCATGCTTTTAGAATGACCCTAGACTAGGTCTGGATTTGGAAATGTCTTCTGCCCCCAGAAGGAGGAGTTGTACATTCCCGCTCTTGGAATTCTGGCCACGTCTCTTCCATGGTGGGGGTCAAGGGCAGGATCTTACCCAGTGGGGCTCCTGGTGGGTATGTTCTCCAGGCAGATAAATGAGGAAACCCGTGGACAGTTTGGGTTCAGAGGAAGGTGAGTTTGCGTGTAGCCGTTCTGCCTGGTCCCAGCACGGCGGCATTGTTGTAGGGGACTTTCAGAGATCACATGGTCACTTTTTTTTTTTTTTTAATTTACAGGAAATTGGTGCACACAAAGATGAGCTCAGCTTTGAGCAGTTCCACCTGTTCTATAAAAAACTTATGTTTGAGCAGCAAAAGTCGGTAAGATGGTTCCTGAGCAAATTGATGTTTTTGTTTCCCCTGTGTTTCAAAGTCTGGCATGTTCCTAAGAAACCTAGGAGAAGTGCTCAGTGTCCCTTCTCGCCAAGGAAAGACGCAGTGGGAATGACCGGGACATTCTGTTTGCATGTGTTAAATTGTAGACACCTGAGAGAGCTATGGGGAAAATGGGTGGGGGGCATGGCTCTCTCATACCCTCCTGGGGGGAACCTGAGAAGTCTGGAATTTAACTGCAGCCTATTAAAGTAAAAAAAAGTTCCGTTAACTCAGCTGCGTGATCTCATTGTGGAAGGACATTTATCAAATTATTAAGGCAGACCATCTCTGGGTAGACAGATTATGTGTGTGTTCCTTCCTTTTATGCTTTTATTCATTGTTTATGAGGATTTTTTATGAAGATAATATGCCATTTTAAAATTAAATTAAGACGTGCATACATTTTTGACCTGACAGTGGCATTTTGGGGACTCTGTTTGAGAGGAATGAGGGCACGGGGACCCAGGAATTTATCACCAGATTGTTTATTACAGCATTACTCATGCTGGCAAAATACCTGGGAGCCATCTGCCTGCCTCTCAGTAGAGAAATAACGGGGTAAATTACGGTCCCGTCCATCCCACGGAACATTATGCCGCTGATTAAGAAGCCCGAGTCTGTGTGCTTGTTGATCTGGGGGGATGTTCGTGATATTTTGTGAGCAAAGCCAGCAGCCGATTCATGCGAGGAACTAGGTCTGATGAAAACCGAAAACGGGTTATCATAATCCTCCACATGTCTCTTGTGTTTTTATGAAAAAAGGAAGAAGTACGGAAGGACACACTCTTCACCTCCAATGTTGATTCTGTCTGGGTATTGAAGGGGTTTGGGCAGATGGGTGGGAGAGATGATTGCATTTTTCTTTGCACACCTCCGTTTTCTTTGACTTGTTCCAAGGAGCATATTACTTTCACGATTAAGAAAAAAAAAACTCCCATAAGTTGCAAAGCTTAGAAAGTGGGGTTCAGTGCAGTACCTGTAGACCTTGCTGGTGGGCGGTGTTCACCCCACAAACGGGAGCCACTGCTGTTGGAAAAGGGCTTTGCAGGTGGCAGAGGCAGATGCAGAGCAGAGAGGACCGGGGGCTCGGAGCCAGAGTTCTGGTTTCTCCAGCTAGCTCTGTGGTCTGGGGCCGGCCACCCACCACTCTGAGCCTCCGTCTACTCATCTGTGCGATGGGGGCAGGGATTCTTGACCCCCTGGGCTCTAGGGAGGACTGAATGAGGGCGACAGGAAGGTCAAGAGCACAGGCATTTTTAAATGATGAGCATATGAAAGTCACTAAAAGGGGGGGGCGCGTGGCTGGCTCAGTGGATAGAGCACAATCTTGACCTTAGGATCGTGAGTTCAAGCCCCACATTGGGCGCAGTGTCTGCTTTAAAAAAAAACAAACAAATAAAAAACCATTGCTAGAAGACACGTATTATCATCTGAAGCCAAGAAATGGGAGCAGCATTTCCAGCCTGCCTAGATTGGGGAAAAACACATTATTTTATAGAGTAAAATGTTCCACTGCATTGTGTGCATTTTCACATACTAGTTCTTGGTTTGCCAAATAGAGTAGAAAGACTCTGTAGGCTCTGGGGATTCAAAGACCTGGATTGCAGCCCCAGCTTGACTTTGACCACAGGTGATTTTAGGGAAAGCCATCTTTCCCCCCTTCACACAGCCGCCTCTATAAAATGAAGGTATGAAATCAGGTCATTGGTTATAAAACTTTATTAAATTATATAACCTTTCCCCCTTTTTTATATGAAAACGAACTTAAAAAAACTGCTTTAGTAGCTGGTCAAAACACGTTTTTTTAGGTTAAAACCTGTAAGTTCTATTGATGATCTATTGAGAACTGCGTGACAATGTTTGATGATGATGCACAAGGGAAAACCAGAATAATGACAACTGCTGTCTTATGAAATTGACCAGGGTTGAGAAAAGCTCGATTCACTCCAGATAAGTAGTTTGCAAATAACAGTTTTTATAGTTGGTTGCCTTGAAATTTCAGGATGCTGTCTCAGACAGGTGGCAGGCAAAGCTTGAGAATGAGGTATGCACAGAAGCTAACGCAGCTGCACGCACAGGTTAGCCCACGGTGGTCTGTTTCTACTGTGATAAAATTCCACCTAAGACCTATTTCAACCTGCACTATCATTGGTGGTTATTTTTAAGGCTAATGTGTGTGTGTTTGGGAAGGGGTTGCGGGGGAGAAATTTGAGTCAGATTTCTGCAGAACCCCTCAATCCTCTGGGGGTAACTCAGGTTGCCCAGTTAGGGGGGGAAAAACATCTGTAACCAAGTTCACTTCTGTTGAGCCTGCATTCGATGGGACTTGGCCTAATGCTTTAAATGTTTTTAAAAAATGAATGGCCTACATTTAAAACTCAAGAGATTCCATTTGAAGATCTAGATTTTCTGCTGCTTTTGAAACAATACTGACACGTGGCTCTAGAGGAGTCCTGAGTTCCCGGTGCGGACGTCTGAGTAGGAAGGAAGCAAGCCTTCTCTGGTTTGCCCCAGCTCCCACCCACCCCCTAGCTCTCTCAATTAATTTCTGTTGCCCGCCAGGCCCCAAAGACTTTGAATCTCCAGCACTGGAGGGTAGAACTGACTTGGAACAAAGCCCCAGGCTCTGTAGATAGTGGCCACTTGAGAAACCTCAGCTGGATCCTGTAGGTAAATGCCCCTCCCCTAGGGTCAGCATATCATTTGCTTCCTGAGCTCCTTGCTGGCAGCACAGAGCCCAGAAAAACAACAGCTGTGTGCTCTTCGAGGCTCAGCCCGATTTCTTAGGCTCCTTTGGGGAGACAGGACTGTTTGTGGTGATTGACAACCCCCGGCTTCAGCAGCGATCAGCTCAGGGCCCTCCTGTCTCATCTTGCTCTTAGCCTGTGGGATTTTGAGGCAAACCCAGCCTGGTATTCTCCCATACACGCTTGAATATCCAACTTCCTAACTCCTGCCCCATTACCTTCCCAAACGTGGGAAGGCCCCTGGCTTAGTCGCATTGGGCGTCAGGCACCCGCAGGCTCTGATCAGCAGGGAGGACGGCTGGCTGATTTCCTTCTTGCTCTCGGTCCAGGACTTGAGTTTCACCGCTGTCGGGGTGCGGTGGTCAGTTACTGTTTGTTCCCCTGTTTTCACCCCCTGGCCTTCTTCTGTACCATCTGTTCTCCAGACCTTCTGGGAGATTCCTCGGGAAATGCTCTGCTGTTCTACAGTGGCTACCTAGCACCATCCCCTTGATGCTCGTTGTTCTTTCTGTTTCCGGGGCACCGGCATTCTAGCGTGCCTTTGCTGGATTCTCGCTTTGGGGGCTCTCACAATTTCAGCCTGAGGCTGTGGTCTCATCTGAGGCTCAAGTGGGGAAGAAGCTTCCAAGCCCATGAGGTTGTGGAACAGTGAGTTCCCCGCAGGTTGTAGGACTGAGGGTTCAGTGGCTTGCTGGCCAGAGGCCATCCACAGCTCCTGGACACTGCCCAAAGCTCCCTCATGGATGGGGCTGCCCTGCATGGGTGCTGGCTTCCTCAAAGGCGGCAAGACAGGTGCTCGTCTCGTAGTCATAGTCATATAATCATGTAAGTCCCTTTACTTTTGCAAGTGGCACGGACAATGGGAAGACGCTGGGTGGACGCTTGGAGGAGGACATCCTGGGGCCATCTTAAAAGTCTGTCTAGCAAGGGTTCCCATAAACCCAAGATTCACAGCTGCTCTCCAGCGTCTTCCGAATACTCATCAGCTCCCATCTCCTGTCCAGTATGATTCCAAGAGCAAGGGCCTCCCCAGCCCTGCAGAGTCCCAGCAAACAAGCACGCACAGCCTTCTGCCATCCGTGGCCATCCCCCCGGGCTCTGAATGTAGGTGTCTTCTGTTGCTTGTTTGCCTGTTAAAGGAGAAAATTGTTGTAATTTTTTTTAAAGGTGGCACTGATCTTGCTTTAGTGTTACCTGTAGCCGAGAGCAGCATTGTTTCCAGACGCTCTGTCTTGTCTGTTACATGGGGTGATGGTACCCGCCCTCCAGGCTTACTGAGAGGACGAAGAGGGCTCATCGAGAGCAGTCACCAGGCAGAGCGTCCCACACACAGCTGGCCCCCAGGACAGCCTGTCCTTTCCTGAGGCAGAATCACCTCGGGAGGAAGAGAGTACCGGGTGGCCTTGGTCTTCCTGCTCCGTGTCCTGCTCCAATGGGACCATCTTGGTCAGAGTCCATGGGTTTCCCTTGGGGGGTCCTTCACTACCTCACTGTGCTGGACCACCAGACCAGGAACCCTTATAGGAAATTCCATGCTGATGTTTGAAGAAAGTATAAGCCAAGGAAGGCATACTTACTACCTAGAATCAGGAAGTGCATACGAGTGAAAAGAAAATGAAAATGTCTCCCAAACCTTCCATGATGATACCTGGGATTATGCATTTAGGAGAAAGATTAATATTTATTCTTGGAGATTGTACATGGAGGCCAGTGTGTGGGGAGTGAGTCACCTTCGGTGATGGTGTTCCGGCTGCGGATTCCAGGGAATATCGCATATTATTCTATTGGGCGGTGGGTGGGGTGGGGAGAAACAGCCACAGTGTGGAAGTCGGCGGAGAATCTCCGGTTAGCTTTTCCCGTCAGTGTCGTTTCCGCTTTGGCCTCCTGGCACCAAGTGGCTCACGTAAGCTGCTAAGCACGGAGGGTGTGGGCTGAGCCACAGCTTGGAGGGTGCCCTGCCCTTCCCTCTGCCCCCCCACCACGTGAGGGGACTCATTCCTGGACCTCAGATTGACCTCAACACCTCTGGGCCCTTGCTTCTGTGGTCCCCATCCTTTGGCACGGCCCCTTCCCTTGACTCCTGGGAATCAAGTCAGAGGTGACTTTTCCTCTTAGCCTTTAGTTTTCGCTGGAGAAAATTAATTTATCCATTATTTTAGGCATTCCTTCAGCACATGTTTGGGCCAGGAGGGCACAGTGGTTGATAAAACAGACACTTCCCCTGACCTCACGGATCCCTGGCTACAGCCAGAGGGTTCAAGGATGTCACCTGTAGTTACACGGGGCCAACAATGCCCGGTTTGGTAGACTTTGACCCCATAACCACACGCAGTGATGCTAGAATAACTTAGTTGCTGTCTCTCCACCGTGTGCCTGTATCATCTAGAATATTCTTCTGTCATTGCTGGGATGCCGTTATTTACTCTGTGTACATCTGCCCGTACTGTATGGGCCAGTGGAGAAGTACCAAGGTAAACCAGGATCGACATTCTGACCCCTTGATGTTCTAGATGTGTCATCTTGGAACTCCTGCTTGTCATCCCAGAGTCTGTTTCTTGGGCCTGATGTGGGGTTTATTTTATTGTTTTCCTGATGGGATGGGCACGAGGGTGACTGAGGTCGTAGCCGCCCTGCACCAGCTCAGGACAGGCCCTCTGAGTCCCCAGAGCTGTCCCAGCAGACCCCAGGCGAGTGGCTGGGGAGAACAGACCTCTGTCTCTCGCTGTGCGGGGGCTGGCCGTGCTGAGCGCCCACGGACGTCTCCAGGGAGGATCTGCTCCTTGCCACTCTCTCTGCATCTGCTGTTCGCTGGCCTTCCTGGGGGCTCCCTGCCCTCCCGTTGCTGCCTCTGTCATCATGTGGCCACCTTGTCCTGGTCCGTGCCTGCTTCACATGTCCCCCTTTATAAGGACTCCAGTCATGGCCTTAGGGCCCACCCTAATCCATGAGGACCTTGCTTTCACCTGATCACATCTGCAAAGACCCTCGGTCCAAACCAGGCCACACTGAGAACGTAGCGGGGAGGGATCGGCACTTGGATCACTAGATGTTAGGTTACAACGTGACATGCTGTAACCTCTTGCATCTGTAGAATGCCGTCCCTGACACGTTTCCACTGTCCGACTGCTGCCCCATTTCTCTGCCCCATGGAGGGACCCGCTCCAGGAGCCCCATCAGCATCACTGTCTCCCCGCAACTCCGTTTCCTGACCTTGTCCCAGCCGTGGGTGCAGGCCTCCCACCCCTCGGCATTTCATCTCGTCCTCTCACCAGTGACCTCCACGCCGACAAAGCCACTGGTCTTCGGGACACTACGCTGTCTCCTTTCTCCTCTCACCTCACCATCTGTGCACTCACAATGTCCTTGGCTGGGTCTTTGATTTCTTGGCATCCGGAGGTTGGTGCACCCCAGGCAGGGCCAGTGCTTAGCTCGACTCTCCCATCTAACTACCTGCTTGCCTTGCATCTCACTCTGGAGTGAGGCCTCTTCTGGAAGAGACCTCCTGATGCTACTCCCCTCCCTCCAGCCTCCACTTCAGGGGGTATGTGTCTGGCCACTCTGCTGGGTGGGCCCAGGAATCTTCTCGCCTTCTGCCTTCCATTCCCGGTGACCCCCACCGCCACACCTGCCCCGTTTAGTTGCATCTTTGAATTCTACTTGTGTTTGTGCAAGTGGGGAGCCTTTTTGCTTTCAGTCCTTTTCCTGCCCTGCTCTGTATCCTGGGTGGGTGGGACGAATCCCCAAAACACATTCCCATGTGCTTCTGCCGGCAGGGTCAGCCAATGGGGTGATTGGGATGGAGCTGTAGGCATATGAGAGGGGAAGCTGGGGTGTTTCTCCCCATGTTTTCTGGCTCTGGAAGCATCTGTGCAGGAAGGGCACCTCCTTTGTCCCAGCTGTCCACCTGGCTGAAATGGGGTGGGGCTTCTTTTGTGCTTCATTGAAAAGAAGGGGTTCTTTCCAGGTATAAGGAGGCCAGTATCAGGGTTTGGGTTTGGAAGGGATCTGGCTTTAAACACTACGTCGGTCTAGGTATCTAAGTGGCAAATAAGTCCAGATCCGAGACAGCAGGCAGGCACTGCCTCGAGTCCCGCTCTTTTTCTCTTTTTTAAAATAAAGAAATGGCTGTGCTGTAAATTACACGTAAACAGAAGGAAGTACTTCTGAGTTTTTCTAAAAGAGTGGCTCTTAACCTTTCTGGGTGACCTATTTCTTTGAGATGTCAACTAGAGCTGTAGATCATCTTTCCAGGAAAAAAAAAAGTGCATACGTGCAGAAATTTACACAGATCTGGTGCTTCCTGGGGGCCTGTAGGTCCCTTTTCCAGAAGTTTGGTTTTCCTGGACTCCAAGCAGCTTGGCAAGAGGACTGGGGAGGCTAGAGCAGGAGAGCTGTTTATATCATTAATTGCTTGTAACATCCCAGTGGCTGCATTTCCATTTGTGCCCTCATTTTTTTTCTTTGAGATTTTATTCATTTATTTATTTATTTAAGAAAGAGAGAGCGCTTGCACGTGCATGAGCCAGGGAGAGGGGCAGAGGGAGAAGCTGGCTCTCCCCTGAGCACAGAGCCCCAGCTCTGAGCCTGACTCTGAGCCCGGCTCCATTCAGGGACTCCAGGATCATGACCTGAGCCAAAAGCAGACGCTTAACTGACAGAGCCGCCCAGGCGCCCCGTGCCCTGCGTTTTTCCGAAAGTTTATCCGATCACAGGCTCAATGAAAGACCATTTAAGCGTTGCTGCCTAACCAGGAGCAGACACAGTACAAGTGTGTTTGCATGTGTGTGCATGTGCACGTGCGTGTGTAACGTGCTTGGCCGGTGAGCCGTCTCCATGGGGCTGCCGCGGGCTTCCTGGTGGAGGAGCTCTCCGTCGCGACATCCGTGGTCAGAACATCAGGCTGTGAAGAGCAGGACCAAGGCTGCCCAGTATTTCTCTCTTGCTCTTAAATTTGAAGATGATAAGTTAGCTCACCGGAAGATCACAGACTAGAAATGCAGCAGCGAAGGTGTGGAAAGGGTTGCACGTTCTCTGGTGGGGGTGCTGGTCGGGGCCGCATTTGGAGAGCAGCTTGGTGAATGTATCAGAGTTAATGTGCACACCCCGTACCTGCCCAGGTGCTTCCCTGTCTAGGAGTCTGCCCAGTAGAAACATTTGTGCAGCTGGACACAAGTAGACACGTTTATGGACATTCTTTGTAATCCTGAATGCAAGGGCGGAAGATCAGTTATGTACGTGTTATGGAATATGGGGTTTTCAAAGTAGTAAGGCAAGACCATTTGAGGTTGCAGAATAATAGACCACTTAGAATGAACAGCTGAAAGTTTAGAGACATGGATGTCATATAAGATGTAATTAAATGACTATCCATCAAGCACATTCTAGAAGGAAACCTACCATATTACCGAGGTTGATTGCTTCTCAGGAATAAGACTAAGAAGAGGGTGAGGAAGACGTCTCCCTTTTGTTTATGAGTTTCTGTCATATTTGCATATTTATAGTTCATACCAATTATAATTTTTTAATTAAAAACATTCATTTGCATTGAGCGGCTCGCCTTGTCTAATGTTCTTATTTTTTTATGTGTTTCTCTTTGTTTTATATTTCAGATTCTTGACGAATTCAAAAAGGATTCTTCTGTGTTCATCTTGGGGTGAGGCACCTCTTCTGGGGTCGTGTTCAGGGTGGCTGTGCTGGGAACATGTGCCCACGTGGGCCCTCCTGGTTGGGCCAGCTGGTGCCAAGAGGGCCGCCTCTGTGGGCAGCCACTGGTCTGCATGGGGACAAGGTCTCCTACTGGGGAGTTGTCTTTCCTGAGGCTGTGGTATGGATAAACAGGAACAGCAAAGGGGTTTGTGGTATGGTAGGAGGGTGGCCCAGAAGGTTCTATAGAGAAGCCTGTATGCTTGAGGACCTGCTTTCCCAGAAAGGAGTTTGGGAAATTCCTGGTTAAGCAGGCTCAAGTGAAGTAAAATGTGTTGACACATATAAAGTGCTTCACGCAGTGTGTGGGATGGCAGAGGGCTTGTGAATAATGACAGTGGTATTATTATTACAGTGTAAGTGTTGCAGGACTTGTCAGAACCTTTATCGTTTTTACCGCCCCCCCCCCCAAGATTGATTGATTATTTTAGAGAGACTGAGCGAGCTGGCAGAGGGTTGGAGGGAGAAGAGAGAGAATCTCAAGCAGACTCCGTGCTGAGCTCAGAGCCCAACACGGGGCTCATTCTCACAACCCTGAGATCATGACCTGAGTCAAAACCAAGAGGCAGATGCCCAACTGACCGAGCCACCCAGGCGCCCCAGGACCTCTACTGTTCATACTCATTCCCCGAGTGTGGGATAAATGAAGTGTTCTGTGTTTCCCAAGGCCATCTGCCTGGTGGAATGTTTGCCCTAGAGTCAATAGCACAGAGTGGTGTGAGGCATGCTGACCTAGGCCTGCTTTACCGAACCGGCCCTCATTGATGAGGATACTCTGGCAACTGATCCTTCCGCCCCTTTCTAAACCAGAAACCTCAAGACTGCAAAGTGCATGTGAAACAGATGGGATTTTTGTGCGGTATTTTAAGGAAAAGTTAGTGTTAGACCATGAGGCTGGTTAGCAAAGAAGGTTACAGATCCATACAAATCACAACTAAACACCAAAGCCTTCTGAACCCTGAGTGTTTAGTCAAGGGAACAGCTAAAAATGTGTTTTATCTCCTATATTTAAAAAGATCCCCCCCCCCCCCCACACACTCACACCCTTTAAAAGTGGTCAGAGTAAAGTACAGATTTCCCTGGAAAGCTCTGTTCTATGGCAGCACTTTCCGTAGAGACCAGGGTGGCTGGTCCAGTGAGGTCCTAGTGTTCCAGCAACTGCGAGCGGCCTCTGCCCGGAGGCCATCTGTCACCAGGCTGCCGGGCCGGGGTGGTGTCCCTGTATCCAGGTGAAGAGTTCCCTCCTCTCAAACAGTAAATCATCCTGACAGTGGGCCTCTGCCTGCCCTAAAGCCCGTGTTGTGCATCTTCAGGTCGAGTCTCCCCCTCTGTCCAGAATCTGGGGGGACTTCATCTGACGCCCCCACTCCTGCTGCACAGCCCTGAGTGGCTTCACAAAGTCTGCACTGTGGCCTCTGAGGAGACCCTCTGATGGGCCCTGTTCACTTCTCTGGAGTTGGCTGCCCCGAAACTCTGTACACATCCAGCCCTGCCCAAGCATTTGCTGTGTGGCTCATGTGGCTCAGGTCTGCCCCCCTCTTCCCCGCACCGCTCTCTCCCTGCATGCCTGCCTCTTCCCCCTTCTGTTTTTTGTTCTTTCGGCCTTTGCATACATGCTTCCCTCTGCCTGCGACCTCCTGGTGAGCCCTTCTCATTCTCTGAGACTTCCATAGCGGCTGCTTCCTCCAGAAAGCCTCCCTTGGCCCTCCCGGTCTCGATTTGGCCCCCTTCTTTCCACTGTCACCTCCTCTCCTTATTGCACTGTGTCCCCCGAAGCCACACTCCTGGAAGTTCTCTGTAGATCCCAGAGCACGCCGGCAGCCCTGGGAGCAGCAAAATGCAGATTCCGGGCCCCCTCCCAGGTTGGGGCGTCACAGCCCCTGCTTGCATCCTCTGAGGTCGGGGGTGTAGTATCTGTCACCTTGTGTCCCCAAAGAGACTCGCAGGGTGTTTGGTGGCAGCTTCTGTGGCTTGTGTTCTGTCTAAACACCGTCCTTTCCCC
>RCUC01142761.1:0-25776 GCA_003697995.1 Taxidea taxus jeffersonii
GTGAAAACATGAATGAATGATTGATACCCTTTGCATCCTGGATGCATCTCAAAAGCATTGTGCCATGTGAACAAAGCCAGTTTAAAAAGGTTTATGCTGTGTGATTTATTTATATGACATTCAAGGGAAGAGAAAATGGTAATGATGGAGAAGAGATCAGTGGTTTCCAGTGCTTAGAGGCTGAGGGAGAAAGAGAGAGGGGATCAAAGGGAGAGCAGGAAAGAGTGTGTTGGGGTGAATGAACTCTTCCGTATTCTTATTGCTGTGGTGGTTCCATATATCCATGTGCTAAAATTCATAGAACTGAACTATACGCTCTCTAGGAAATTAGTTATAGAAATTACCATATGACAGATTTTTTTAAAAAAAATAATTGGTCTGTGAAGAAAAAAATATGTTAAGAAATGTTTAGGAGGAAAACCAAAGTAGGAGATTGACATTTTTGAAAAAAAAGATTTGCACCTCATCTAATTGGAAGCAAAGGCATCTGGACAAAGGGAGAGGTGGCTTTGGGTTTGTATATCTGAGAAGAACTTAGTTTTGGAACAGCTTCTGAGGGGAAGTGAAGTCTTTCCTGAATTTGTCCTCAGTGGTGAGTGGAATATTGTCACCTCAACGTTGGTAAGATGAGATGAGTAACAAGACAGTTAAATGGCAGGATTATGTCATGACTTGATTTATTAAATAAAACTTTTTAATTACCTGCTGTCATTTCCCATTAAAGAAGATGCTCTCTCATTTTGGCGGTTCCTGCCAGTTGCCATTTGTTGACTGGAAGACAACTTTCAGAAGTTTTCTGTTGTTGCGCGAGCTGGGAATGGCCAAGGGTGGAATTTGGTTAGGACACAAACGTCACGGTCACGGAAAAAAGGGTTTTTGGCTCACAAGCCAATGCCTGTATGCCCGTGTTACCTGTATGCATGAACGCCCACCTTGCAGTTTTTATTGCTACTCTTCGCATAAAGAAAGGAATTGTTATTGCTTTGGAGCTTGTGCCCATAAAAACTGCAGAAGCTGGGACACCTGGCTGGCGCAGTGGGAAGAGCATGTGATTTCTGATCACAGGGTTGTGAGTTCGAGGCCCGTGTTGGGGGTAGAGATTACTTACATGCATGCATACATAAATACTTTAAAGATTACAAAAAGTACAACAGTTTGTAGATACTTTATCATAATGACTTGTTTAAATTTGAATTTTTTTGTCTAAATAGATACTGCAAAATCAGGTCCTCATACTCACCATGTAATCATCTTAATCATGTATGTGGAAGAATTGCAGTCTCCTTTTTGCAGGGGCTATAAAAATATGTAATGGTGGCTGATCAGCAGCATGGAGAATTCTGTATTCAGAGTCTATAGTACCTAGGAGCGTTCAGTTCTCCTGGACCTGTTGGATGGACCAGCACGCACACAACAAACTGTTGCTGCTGCATATTTTAAAAAATCAAATGATCATAGAAATATTTGTAATGACCAAAAGCTAGAATCAGCTCACTGTCTATTGCCAGATGCAAGGACAAATTATGACACAGGCATACAATAGAATACTCCCTAGCAAAAGAAAGGAATTAGCTTTTGATGTGCGCAAAAGCATGGATGAAATTCAGAATAACTATGCAGAAGAACTCAGACAAAACCATTACACATATGTGCATTGGACCATCCACATAAAATTAGAGAAAATGCAGACAGATCTATAGTTAGAGAAGTGGTGGTTCCCGGAGCATTGGTTCCTGCAGGTGAGAGGGTCCTGTGGGGAGAAGGGGATATACAGGTATACACAGAAACTCTTGATTGCAAGGATGTTTTCTTAAATATGTGAAACACTTCTTAAACTATCCTGAGCAGCTTCTTGAATTCTTATAATGCTGGATAGGAACTGAAACATGTTTTAATGATACTACAATTTTCCTTCCCTTTTCCCCTAACACATTTTCTTTGCTCACCTACCATCTTAGTATCTTCCTGAAAATACAAAGGAAAGAAAAATCAGAAGGGAGAAGAAAACAAGGAGAGAGTATAAGCCCGATTCTATTTTGCTAGTAACAGGCTACCAGAGAACACCTTTTTTTGTTTGCTTTCATTTTTTTAGCACCATGTGTGCGTGTGTGTGTGTGTGCGCACGCACATGCGTGTGTGTACATGTACTCTCGAGGTTTGTGTATCCAAGCCTCTTGGCAGTTCCTGGTACGTGATCGGCACTTAGGGCTAATATCTATGTTTGTTGTGAATCATCTGACTTCACACGTTACTTGACTCTTCATAAAACGGAGCTTTTTAATGTTTGTCAGACGGTATACAAGTAAAAGAATGGAAGATACAATGTGGAAAATTACTGTGACAGGCAGTGCAGCCCAACTGGTTTATCAACAGGGAGTTACCAGTGTCATCCCTGTACATAGCTTATTATGTAACACACTTACATCTGTGAATACAGTTCAGTGATTTTTTTTTTTTTTTTTTTGCCAGTTTTAACTGACAACTGGTGATTGCCGTAGACCCTTTCATCAATGGGGGATGGGGGGAGGACATATGTACATACCTCTTTAAGGGTTTTGTATATTTTGATGGGGTTCTGGAATCCTTGAAACCATAGATCGATCTATCTATTTATCTCCTTAGAGATTCAGGGACTCTAGTTAAAAACTGGCCTAGGAGGCGGTGTTTAGGATGTCCTTGCTCTTCTACCTAGTCCCTTTTTCCTTTGGCTGGCCAGAGTTTCAAGGCTGCAGGTTGCCCAGACTTTCACTTCTGAGGGATTGGTTCCCTGGGTAGGCTTGCCTGTGAAAGGTCCTTAGGGCTTCCTGTTAATTTTCACCACTAGACTTGGCAGTACAAAAGGTGCATTAGAGAGTCCTAAGGCCTCCCCTCCCCAGAGCAGCCCCATCTCTGTGATGTAAGTGCTCGGTCTCGCCCAGCCACACTACTATCTGCCTTCCCCATCATTCCCCAGAAGCACTGGGGACTAGGCTTGGCTTTCCTTTTAGTGGACATGACTACCGTGACCCCTAGTGGAGTCATCCTCCATAGATACTAATGCTTCCGCGTTAATGCAGACTCACGGGGACAACCTAAAAAGAAAAACACAGTTAAAGTGGGTCATCATTACATGTAATTGTGAGAGGCACTGCTGCCCCTCCCATATCTGGGGGTGTCCAGATCTTTGTTTTTGGCAGTGAGTGGAGTACAGGCCACAGCTTGCAAGATAGGCCTTCGGGCTTTGTAAAGAGGATCTATGGATGGCACCCTAGCAGGCTTGGGTACATTTTCCCCAAATTTTATTATGAAAAATGTCAAATAACTAGCAATGTTGTAAGAATTTCACAGTGAAGAGTCTATCATTAACATTTTATTACCCTTGATGTATCCCATATTTACTCCTCTCTCCATTTCTAGCCATCTGTCAATCCAGCTTATTTTTTTTCAACACATAAAATTGCAGACATTTGAACACTTCTCTCTAAGTGCTTCATCAGACATGTCACTATCTAGAGGTCAGTATTTGTTTGCATTTTTTTTTTAACATTTTATTTGTTTATTTGACCGACAGAGATCACAAGGAGGCAGAGAGGCAGGCAGAGAGAGAGAGGAGGAAGCAGGCTCCCCGCTGAGCAGAGAGCCCGGTGTGGGGCTCGAGGGGCTCGATCCCAGGACCTTGGGATCATGACCTGAGCCGAAGGCAGAGGCTTTAACCCACTGAGCCACCCAGGCGCCCCTGTTTGCATTTTTTATGTGAAATGTAGAAGCAATGGGATATGAACATCTTAAGAGCACATTTCCTGAGTTTTATCATATGTATACCTGTGTAACTTGGATCTATTAATAAACTGTAGCTTCTATATTATTCACATAATATTCATAATGCAAATATAGTAGCACCTGGATTTATAAGGAAGTGTTCCCTATAAATATAAATTTGTATAAAGTGTTGGTAAATATTCTGTATTTGCTGTGATAAGAAAAAATGCTATGAACTTCTCTCCATGGAATGATGGAAATGATAGGTTACTTTAGCTAGTCTTGTGGTGTCTTTCTTAACTGTGTTATGTATTTTTAAGTATGCTGTTGCACAACATACTTAGTAAGGTATTTTCCTACCACGCGATATTTGCTGTCAAATCCTTAAAAAGTGTGAGTTATTTTTCTTTAGCAAATGATCTTCTTCATTTTATTTTAAGATACTGAAAACATATATATGTTTTATACATGACATTCTCTACATCCTATACAATAAATAACCAACCAAATAAGGAGATAGAAAAAGGAAAATAAATTAATTCTAGAAGAACTGTCATGAGAGAGACCGAAGAATTTTTGTATTCAGGAAAAATAACTGTTGGAGATTAAGGAAATCCAAATGAGAAGCGCGGCTCTTCAGTAAAGTGAGTTCCTGATGCATGTGGCATCAAGAACATGGGGAAGTACTGAGAAGAATAATCTGTCACCTCCACCTCAAAGGCAGGATGGTATCAGAAGATGAATGAATTTCAATTTTTAGGTCGTTTAGGAGGGAAAAACTTGACCTATGATATTTAGATCCTTTGTGCCACATTTTTCCAAGATTGTATTTTTTTATTCTATTCTGTTTACATTTATTGTATTCTGTTACATCTTTGAATAGAGCTACACCATGCCATTTTATAACAACCACATATTTGGAAAATACCATTTAAAGTTTAGGAATGGCAACAGAGGCATTGAGTAAGATTATCCTGAAACGCCTATTATGTGTCAGCTACAGTGCTAGGTAGAAGAAGGCAGTGCCGAGTAAAGAAGTCGTGAGTGAATTTTAACAATTCAGGAAAGAAATATGGTCATATGAACTCGGAGAGAGGCAGTAGGTGAGTGGCAGTAGTAACTGGGACTAAGGACACAGGTGATTGGTTAGTTCAGGGATGGGACTGTTATACCCTGCAGGCCATATCCAGCCACTGGCTTTGTTGGGACAGCCCATGAGCCAAGAATAAGAATGGTTTTCACATTTTTAAAGAGCTTGGAAAAATCGTAAGTGTATTGCATGACATGAAAGTTACAAGATACTCAAATTTCAACCCACATAAAGTTTTATTGGTATATGTGCTGCCAAAACAAGCACTAAATAAAGTTTTATTGGGAAGCAGCCATAATCACTCCATTGTTGTTGTTGTTGTTGTTGATGTTGTAGGCTGTGACTCATTTTGTGCTGTGCTGGCCGAGTTGAGCAGTTATGCCAGAGAATATACGTGGTGCTGTGCAGAAAAACGTGACTGTAGGAGGTCTGGGGATGCCTCACCGGGGGTGAGGGGGGGTGGAAAGTGGGGCTGATCCTTTTCTGGCACCTGGTTTTAGGATTTTACCCAAGTTAATTAAACAGGAAGTCTGTAGTTTTGATAGTTTTGACTGGTCTGTGACCAGCCCAAAGTACAAATCCTGCCGTCTGTGTCTCCAGTGGGCTGGCCTAGGCTGAACTCTGGTACATGTGTGTTGCTCTGTCTCACTGCTGGAGGAAGGAGTGCATTCTGTAAGCCTTTCCCAGGAGGGCAAGTGTAAGAAGCCTGTGTGTGATCCCTCCAGTCATCCCCTGCTGTCCTCAGCTCTTGCTGGTTGCTGGGAGAAACTATGGCCCTCAGGGCAGCAGCCTCCTGAGGGCTGTGAGTCCTTCTAGTTAGTGACCAGATAGGTGGGTGGCCTCAGGTCCCCCGAAACAAAGGAGCTCACAGCCATCGCCCTGCTGCTCGGCACACAACAGACTGCAGTTACAACTCACGCAACAGTGTTTTCAGTAGATGTATAGTGCTGGTGTTTTTAAAATTTTACTTTATTTTTTATTACCATCTTTCCAAAACAGAAGAAGACAAAAAGTATGCTTTGAATGTCTCACTTCTAAGGCACACTAGAGGTAGATTATTTTGTTATCAACATAGAAGGCAGAGCATTGTGTTTGTTTTGTGCGGTGGCACTCCGAGCTAGAAGAATTCAGTCTGCCTTGCATTGCAAGACTAAGCACCCATCACAGTAGTCCCAGTTCACAGAAAAAGCAGCAGTTGGAAAAGACCATTTAAAATGGTCTTTTAATGGTCTTTTACCTGGGGTGCCTGGGTGGCTCAGTGGGTTGAGCCTCTACCTTCGGCTCAGGTCATGGTCTCAGGGTCCTGGGATCGAGCCCTGCATGGGGCTCTCTGCTCAGCAGGGAACCTGCTTCCCCCCTCTCTCTCTCTGCCTGGCTCTCTGCCTACTTGTGATCTCTCTCTGTGTCAAATAAATAAATAAAATCTTTAAAAAAAAATAAAATGGGATACCTGTTTGCAGCAGAATTGCTTTACAAAAGTAGCAAATGAGAATGAGGCCGCAACCAAATGTGTCTTATTGGCGCTTTTGCAAGCCAAGCCTGGAAGCCCCTTGGCAGGGATTTCACGCAGTCACGCTTGACGAGAGCAGCCGGAGAAGTGCATCCAATGGAAACAAACGTGGTTATTACACGGGAGGTGAGAGCAGTTGCTCACAGGGTGGAGCACACGAGGGGCTCTGTCGGTAGTTCATTCAGAAACTAGACGAATGATTGCAGGTGGGTATCCTTGGCTCTTGATTAGTCATCGGGGTCAGTGATGAATGTGAAGTGGCGGAAGGATTTGGTTCTTTAACAGCCCTGGGTAGGCAGTTCCAGGTGAGGATGCGGACAAGGAAATGAAGAAGACGGTGATTGCATACAAGCTGAAGTGGAATCTGCTACGATGTGTCGCACCAGATGAGGGTAGAAATACGCGTGGGGCAGGAGAAGTCTCAGATTCACAAACTGGGGAAATGTGGGGTGTTTAAAATGTAAGAGTCGTTCATTATTTATCAGCAGACACTTGGAGGAAAATACCTGAATCTGTTGTGTATTGAACCGAAACTGCAGTGGCGTTTTTCCTTTTCTTTTTTCTTTACAGATTTAGCTTTTGTTAGCTCCCTGAATTTTTGTCAGAGGCTAAGGCTAAAAGTCTTGAGTTGCCCTATGACACAGCAGTTGGTAACTCAGCAGGGGCGGAGTTTTCCTGTGATTTTTCGAGGCTGTTGGGGCTACAGGTGAACTTTTTCTGAATGAGAAGAACCACTCTCAACTGCTGTTACCAAACACTAAGTGGCTTTGAATTAGGTTTTGCTAAAGATTTGATAATACTTCTTATTGAAATTAATCTAAAATGAAAAGTTGGGGGGCCTGGCAGTCTCAGTCAGTAGAGTATGAGACTCTTGATCTCAGGGTGGTGAGTTCAAGCTCCATGCTGGGTGTGTAGCCTAGTTTAAAAAAAAAAAAAAAAGGGAAAAAGAAAAACTTGAAATGGAACTCACAAATGAAACTCCTAGTATAGTAAAGTCATTTTGATAGCAACTGGTGTTTACATCAGAAGCAATGCCGGGCTTCTCTCCACATTTCACGTGCTGTCCAAACTCAAACCAAGAAGCAAGCACTCTAGTCCCACCCAGATTTGTAGCAGATAAATTTTCTGAGCTCACACTACAGTTCTAGCAGCATGTTTTGGACCTTAGTGCCAGAGCCAAGGAAACGTCCATACTTAAAAATCTATTGAAGTTTGTAGAGTGAACTCCCACCTGCCTTCCTTAGAAGTGATTGATCTGTGTTGTAATGATGTGCTCCAAGGCAAATATCAAGAGTAGAAATGGGTGGATGCCATCCAAGTGATGAATTTGCTCAATTAAAATTGCAATGCCTGTGTGTTGCTCTCCGTATCTGTGTGAAAAGACATTTTCAAAGATGAAATTAGTAATATCTCTTCACATGCCAGTATTAACAGATGAGTGTTTGTAACCAAATTTGATGGTGGGGGACATTAACTTTGAACCCAAATTAAGTAAAATGTTTTGCCCCATAGGGAAAGAATTCCACTCTACTCCTTAGGAGGTCTGTATTAAAAAAAAAAAATGTACTCTGTTATTAATACATTTTGAATTTTGTTGATTAAAAGCTTGGGGAATTTGTTCTCTCTCATTATAAAAGTACATGCATAGTAACCTTGATACTACCTTTTGCCTTGGAAAGCCCGGCCTGGAAAAATATTTACTATCTATCCCCTTACCGAGAAAAATCGCCACACCTTTGTTAGTCGACTGGATGTGGAAAGGGGGTGGAGATGGAGACAGAGAGACATGCTGCCCACGGTTTCTGGCCGGGACATTTTGGCCCTATTCATGCAGACAGGGAGTTCCAATGAGAACAGGTTTGGTGGTGAGACAAAGATGAGTCGTTGAATTTTGGGAGTGTGTGTGTGCGAGATGCCTGTGGGAGATTGTCAGCAGCCGGCCGAATATTTGGGTCTGGGTTTCAGGAGAGAAACTGGGGCTGGCTTGGCTGTCAGTAGTGTAAGAGGGTAATAGAAACCATGGGTGTGGTTTTTAATGTAGTCTGTATTCCTTCAGAAATTAAATGCGTTTTTCTACTGTGTTTCCGATTAGGAAGCAAGGCTAATGTTTCGTGGAGTCGGTGAACTACATACTGGTCACTAAGAAACTAATGTTCTTAGATTTTATACTAAGGGCGATATTTCACATTCTCTTCTTGGCTGCGTGATAAAATTCCCTTTCACTGTGTGTAGCTTGAACTCTCAGCTACAGCACTTGCAGCAGAATCTAGAAGATCTTTTTTGAAGGCAAACAGCATACATGCATTTTGGCTGCCTCAACGTTGCTTGCAGAAACCACAGTGTTTTTATCAGGGGGGAAAGCAAAAGCTTGTTTACAGTGGAAAGCATAACAAAATCTGTGATCTTTTTGCCCGAGGACTCTTTCCAAAACAACTTACTGTAACAGACATCTAAGGTCAGTATTTCCTAATTAAGACTCTTCAGCTTGAGCTGGAGCTCCTACTCCCAGCCATCACTCCCAGGGCTCTTCCTTCCACACATACTCCCTCTCCTCTCTCTCTCCCTGTCTCCCCTTTCCCCTCCTTAATACACTGTGCCTTTCAAATTGCTCTTTAGTATCGGGGGCCATTCCTTCTTTAGCTTAGATTAATATGAGAAAGAAAGATGTTTTATTTCTTATCACTAATGACTTTTAATTTTTTTTTTTTTTTTTTTTTTTTTTGCCTTTTTCTGAAACCAAGTTTAGAAATCCAATATGATGACTGGTCTATCTCTTTGTTAGCCAACTGTGAGCCGAGAATTTAGCCCACTGGTGTCTTTACATATTAGTAGTAACGTTGTATCTGGAGTCTGTGGCCCGAGGAGGGACAGAGCTTCTCTCCTTTCTGCCCTTGCTTGTGCTCATCAGAGGGCTGCCTTCTAGCGAATGCTCCATAAATATTTGTTCATTTGAACTCCGTTAAATGAGCTAATTGGAGGGTTAACAGTTGAAGAATAAATATATTTAGAAAGGAAGAGCCACTTCAAGATGAGTTATTCTAGTTCTTGAAGAGTCTCTCCAGTGACAGAAAATTGGGGATTGATTGGACTCATCCTTTTTATTTATTTATTTTTTTAATATTTATTATTTGAGGGAGGGAGATAGCAAGAGGGAGCACGAGCAGGGGCAGAGTGGGAAGCAGACTTCCCGCAGAGCGGGGAACCTGATGTGGGACTCGATCCCAGGACCCCAGGATCATGACTTGAGCCAAAGGCAGTCGCTTAATGACTGAGCCACCCAGGTGTCCCTCTTCCTTTTTATTGTATTCTTAGCTGATTTTTTCTTTTCTAAGATATGTAACTCCCTGTAGAAAGATATTTTTAATTTTGAGGTCTTAGTGAACACTATGTTTCATATCCCAATTTTATAATAAGAAAAAAATAGTTAATATGGAAAAGGAAGCAGCAAGTCAGCTTGAAGACATATGTAAACTGACAGGTGGACATATCCTTGATTTTGGATCCACTTTTTTCCCTTTCACTCTTTCACATTTCCTTTATTTTTTTTTTAATTATGGAAAACTTCAAACAGAAAAGAGGGTGGTACAAGGAACCCTCAGGTATTCACCAGGCTGCAGTAATTACCAACTAATGGGTAATCCGTATTATTTTATGTGTCTTACGCCATCCCCTGCCTTGTCCCAGCACAATTGGATTGTTTTGAAGCACATTCCAGACACTGTATTATTTGATTGATAAATACGTTAATCATGTTCTCTAAAGAAAAGATCTTATAGAAGGAGAGAGAGACAGAATCTCAGGCAGACTCAGCATCGAGGGCAGAGCCTGATGCAGGGCCTGATTTCTAAATGCTAAGATCATTCCCTGAGCCAAACTCAGGAGTCAGATGCTTAACTGAGCCACCCAGGGGCCTTCTCTTTATGGGCTAAAAGAAAAACAGAGAGTAGAAGAGAAATCAACCCACATACCATTGTCATACGTAAAGTAAAATTAATAGATTTTCTTACTATCAACAAAAACCCATCAGGCTCAGAACTTTCAGAGTTGATGCTCTTTTTTATTCTCCTTCTCCTGCTCCTCCGAACCATCTTTACAGTTGGTCCCTTTGAATCAAGACCCGAAGGGAGCCACACACTACTTTTGGTTGACACGTCTGCACCACAGTACCATTTATGTGTCCAAGTTGGCCACCAGGCTCCCAAAGACTCAGATGGCTTCAATACTAGTTTTATTTGGATGCACAGAAGGAACAAGGGCAGGAGACATAGCAGTCCCAGCATCTTCATGTCATCCGGAAGCCTAACCTACGTACCCTCATATACAGCTTCTTTTAGCCCTCATCTGAAATGAGCGTTCTGAGTGCTATGGTCCAGAGCCAAGATGTGTGGATGCCAGCTCAACACAGTGAAGACTCAGCCTTGATTTTTCACTAATTTTTAGACCATTCTAGTAAGTAGGATGAAGGCCTACATACCATCTCAGTGAGGCAGACATGTTTTGCACTTATCTGAGCTCTGATGGACACAAGTGTGAGAAGATGGACCCTGAGGTCACTCCCAGGGAAGTCTCCATCAGCTCAGGTCAATGTTAACTATTTACATGGTCTCAAGTATTTTTTCACCTGTTGTTTGTTTTTTCTCTTTCTTTTCCTTCTTTCTTTTTTAACAACTGATTTGAGGAGACCATTTCACCTGTCCTAGAACTTCTCATATTCCACAATTTGCTTATGGCCTTCTCACAGTGTTATTTAATATGTTTCTTTATCCTGGGTTTCTGCTGCAAAGTGGAAATTAGATCTAGAGTTCAGAATTTTGGCGAGAATACTTGGTAGCAGGTGGTGTGTACTACTTGTTGCAACATATCAGAGTGCTTTCGTCCAGTTATCTTACTTCTGTTAACCTGTGCTCTTTTGGACTACTGCAGTAAAATAGTACCGACTGTCTAGTTTATACACAACGGAAATTTATTGCTCCCGGCTCATGGGCCTGGGAAGTCCAAGGTCAAGGGACCAGCCAGCATGGTCACCTAGTGGTGGGGGCCTTCTTCCTGGTTCATAACCATTGGCTTCTCTATGTCCTCACATGGTGGACAGGGCGGAGGGATCTTTCTGGAGCCTCAGAATTATCAGACTGATCTCAGTCATGCGGGGTCCAATTGCTTTCATTTCCTTTTAGATAAATATCTAGGTGAGGAATGGGCCGAGCAGATTGTACCATTGTATATTTCCACTGGTGTTTGTGATAGGTCCAATTGCTCTCTGTTGTTGCCAACACTTCATAAAGTCACTGTTAGCTATTGTACCTGGCATATAATTATATGTCAGTGGTTTTAATTTTTATTTCTCTAATGATTGGTGATGTTGGATATGTATATATTTTCCTAGGTCAAGTGCCTACTCAAATCTTTTGTCCTTTCTTATTAGCTTATTTGGCATACTGTTTAGTTATTTATATGTATATAAAGTTGGAGGGGCACCTGGGTCGCTCAGTCAGTTAAGCATCCAACTCTTGATTTCGGCTTGGGTCATGATCTCAAGGTTGTGAGATCAAACCCTGACTTGGGCTCTGTGCTGGGCATGCAGCCTGCTGAGGATTCTCTCTTTCCCTCTGCCTCCTCTCATACTGCACATGCTCTTTCTCTCTTAAAAAAAAGGTTGGAGACAAGTTCTTCATTGGATATATATTTTGCAGATGTTTTTTCCATTATATGACTTGTCTTTTTATTTTCTTAACCTTGTTTTTTTGAAAAGCAACTTTTTAATTTTGATGAAGTCTTCCTTATCATATTTTAAAATATAATTTATACTTTTTTATGCTCTACTTAAGAAATCTGTGTCCAGTTTGAGGCTGTTAACATTTTCTCATTTCCCCTAGAAATTCTATAATTACTTAATCCTTAAATTTAGGTCTACTATGTATGCATTTTTGGTTAATTTTATATGTTGTTTGAGGCAAGGGTTGAGGTTCGTTCTCTTGGTTGTACTGTTGTTCCAGCACTCTTTGTTGAGAAGAAACCTTTCCCCTTGTCTTGGAACCTTTGTCAGTAACTAGTTGATGGTACGCATGTCTGTTTCTGGATTGCGTATTTTGTGTCACTGACCCCTGTGTCTCCCTGGGTATCGTTTGCCCATAGTGTCGTTGATTAGTGTTGCTTGAAATCTCATACCTTGTCTTCCAGCTTCATTCTTCTTTTGGAAACTCAGTTATGCCATTCTAGATCATTTGCATTTCTACAAATTTTAGAGTCATCTTTTCAACTTTTGCCAAAAAAGGCCTCTTTTATTATTTTTAGTCACATTTATTAATTTTATAGATCATTTGTGGGACCATTGACATCTTTAAATATGGAGTGTTTTAATCTATGATCATAGTATATTTTTCTGTTTAATGGTCTTTAATGCTGATAGCGTTTTGTAGTTTTTATTAACAAGGGTTATACATCTTTTGTAGAATTTACCTGTAAGGTTTTTTTTAGAGGGGGTGTTATTATAAGTGGCATTTTAAAAAAAAATCAATTTCTAAATGTTCATTACTACTATATAGAAGTTTAATTGATTTTTGTATACATTCTAACATCTTGCTAAGCCTACTTACCAAGTTTGGTAGTGATTTGTAGATTTTTGGGGAATTTTTTACACAGATAATCATGCTGTCAGCAAACAAGATGGTTTTATTTCTTTATAATCTCTGTGCCTTTAGACTGGTTTTCTTGGCTAATTGCGCTGGCAAGACTTCCAGCCTAGGGACGCCTGGTTGGCTCAGTTGGTTAAGCGGCTGCCTTTGGCTCAGGTCATGATCCCAGCATCCTGGGATCAAGTCCCACATCGGGCTCCTTGCTCAGCAGAGAGCCTGCTTCTCCCTCTGCCTACCACTCTGTCTGCCTGTGCTCGCTCGCTCTCTCTCTAACAAATAAATAAATTAAAAAAATCTTAAAAAAAGACTTCCAGCTTAATGTGGAGTAGAAGGTTAAGGATGCTAGAATTACTCCTGATGTCAGGTGGGAAGTACCAGTCTTTCACCATTTAGGGTGGTGTTAATTTTGGGTTTTACTGTGGTTGGGGAAGTTTGATTTCATTTCTAATTTGCTAAGAATTTGTTTAAAGGTTTTATTTATTTATTTGTCAGAGAGAGTGAGTGAGCACAAGAAGAGGGAGTGGCAGGCAGAGGGAGAAGCAGGCTCCCTGCAGAGCGAGGAGCCCGATGCAGGACTGGATCCCAGGATCCTGAGATCATGACCTGAGCCAAAGGCAAATGCTTAACCAGCTGAGCCACCCAGGAGCGCCAAAAGTTGCTAAGAATTTTAATCACAAATAGATGTTTAGTTTTTTCAAATGCTTTTTCTGTATTTACGAGATGATCGTATGTGTATTTCTACTTTTTTAGTCTTCTGCACTTTATATAGTGAATTACATCAGTAGAGGCTTTTTGTTTTTGTTTTGTTTTGTTTTAAGTAGACTCCACACCCATTGTGGAGCTCAACACAGTTTGAATTTGTGACCTTGGGATCAAGACCTGAAGTGAGATCAAAAGTCAGATGCTTAACTGACTGAGCCACCCAGGTGCCTCACATCAGTAGATTTTTAAATGGTAAACCACCTTTGCTTTCCTGGTACAAACCCCACTTGGTTTTTAGCGTACTATCTCTCATGGATTTTTGGATTCAGTATGCTAAAATCTTGCAAAAAATTTTAAAATTTGTGTTTAAGAGAAATTTTAGTCTGTAGTTTTCTTGAAACTTAGCTTTTATATCAGGGAAGTGCTGACCTCATCTTTTTATTGGTGTGTTTACATCGTTTATATTTAATACAGTTATTGGTGTGTTGGATTTAATTGCCACATTTTGTTGTTTTCTGTTCATCCCATGTGTTTTTGGTTTCTTTTTTCCTGGTCTCCTGCCTTCTTTTGCATGAAATGTGAATTTTTATTATTCTGTCTCTTTATTTTGATCTCATTTTCTTGGTAGTTGCTCTACAGTTTACACTATTTATATTTAAATTACTACAACTTAACTCCAAGTTCTATCACTTCACATTGCTTAAGAACCTCATAAGCAGCATGCTGTTATATCCGCCTTCTTGATTCAGTTGTCATCCTACATTTTTCTTTTCTGTAAACCCTATAATACATATGTTTTCCCATCACTCCATTTTGTCCAGAAGCAAAAGCCTTTTTGCCAGTGTTTTATTTAGTATTTTTTGCATTGATATTCCTGTGAATGGTTATAGCTTCCTTTTTGGGATTCTTTGTGAAGTTTTGAAATTATTGTGAAATTATTGTGATGTTTGCTTAATAAGCAAAATATTGGATAATTATCTTGTTTCTGTTTATAAGAATAGTTTATATAGCACTTGTACCATCTAATTTCTCAAAGACTCAGTAGAGAAAGGAGTACTTTAGATTCACTATTTCTGCTCTAGTAAATGGATCTTTTTTTGTTGTTGTTGTTGTTTTGTCTTTCTGTCTTCTCTGGGGTCAGTTTTGCTAACTTGTATTTTTCTAGAAAATTATCCATTTCATCGAGATTTTCAAAATCATTTTACATTTGTGCAAAGTAGTTTATTATCTTTAAATTAAAACTAATTAATTAAATTAAATTTAAAAATTAATTAAGTTAATTTTTAAATTTAAATTAATTTTTAAAATTGTGCTCTGTTTTTGATGGTTTTTTCTTCCTTGCCCTTTCTAATTTTTTTTTTTAAAGATTTTATTTATTTGACAGACAAAGATCACAAGTAGGCAGAGAGGCAGGCAGAGAGATAGAGGAGGAAGCAGGCTCCCCAGCAAGCAGAGAGCCCGATGTGGGGCTCGATCCCAGGATCCTGGGATCATGACCTGAGCTGAAGGCAGAGGCTTTAACCCACTGAGCCACCCAGGCGCCCCTCTAATTTTGTTTTTTTCTTTATGCCTTGTTACGTGATTAGTTTTGTTTAGTTTAGTTTTTATAGCCATCTTTATTGGCTTTTATTCTGATTTTAAAAGTAAACATGCTTATTGAAAAAAGACTTAGGAAATTCGGATCAAGCAGAAATAATACGGTGAAAATCAGTGAGTCCACCACCCAGATATAGGCATTGTTAACAATTTGACCACATTTCATATGTTGGTGTGTGTATAATTGCCTATTAATTTAATACAAATGAAATCAGTGTTCTGTGCACATACTTTTATTAGTTTCTTAGGGCCTCTGTAACAAAGTGACCACAGAATGGGTGGCCGAAAGTGAGAGAAATGTATTCTCTTACAGTTCCAGAGGCTGGAAATCCACAATTGAGGTGTACACAGGGCCATGTTCCTTCTGAGCATAACTCTCCAGTGTGCTCATCTTCACATGGCCGCCTTTCTTTTGTGTCTGTGTCCAAACTTCCCTGTTCTAAGAAGGACACCAGTCACTGGATTAAGTTTATCCCAATCCATTTGACCTTTTCTTAATGTGATTATATCTGCAAAGACCTTATTTTGCAATAAGATTCACAGTTTGGGGTGGATATGGATTTTGGGGGTACACTATTCAGCCTGGTACAGTATTGTTATTTTCCTTTCTCTTTATTTCAAGGCCGTCTTTGTACTGTCATTTCTACAGGGGAATTTTAGGGTCTGCTGCTGGACAAAATCACTACCAGAGTATATCAGCATTCTGATGTGCTAGTGGCCAGCTACACAGAGGGTCTGCCGTCAACACAAATCTCCATCATTATTTAACAAAGCATCATCATAGAGAAGAGAAGCAGAGCTCAGTAAATTTCTTCAGAGCTTATTTCTCGGTTAATTTTAGAAGATGAGAATGCTCTTTCTTACACCGTTCTTCAAAATTGTTTAATTGCATCATAAATAAGTGAATAGAATGAAAGTGATGTTTTTCAGACCCAAATCAAGAATCATAAAAAAGCAGGTGGAGTTAATTAAATGGTATCAGAACACTAAAAAGAAAGTAGCCGTGGCTTGAATGTTTTGTTGTTGGTGATGGTTAGTGTGATCAGCAAACCGTCCCGGACTTTTTTCATGGCATCCACCCTGGTTTCCATAGATCTCGTGGTATGCTCTAGTTGTATTCCGAATTTCCTTAACAAATGTTGTTCTGCCAGCCCTGTTGCTGCCCTTGTATATCGAGAGTCAATGGCTATCCTCTTTTTTTCCCCCTAAAGATTTATTTATTTATTTGAGAGAGGGAGAGAGATCTGGGCAAGGGGCAGAGGAAGAGAATCTCAAGCAGACTTCCCGCTGAGTGCAAAGCCCGACACGGGGCTTGACCTCACAACCCCAAGATCATGACTTGACCTGGAATCAAGAGTCGGGCGCTTAGCCAACTGACCCAGCAGGCACCCCATCAGTGGCTTTTCTGTATTATGATGAATTCATAATTCCTTATGGCCTTGGCTGTTTGACACTTTGCATTTTAATTGGTCTAGTTAGGGGATGGGGGAGGGCAGGGTGTGGGCAGGGACCCAACAATAGTCTTTGGGGACATTATGAACGACACACTGTGTGACGCTGTATGTGTTATTTTTGTTTAGTTCAAACTGTCTGAAAGGTAAGTATTACACCCATTTTAATTATCAAAAAAATTGGTATACTTGGAATTAGAATTTAGGCCTGAATTTCTATGATTTTGCTTACAGCTTTAGTTCTTTTTATTAATATATATACTTGCAGACTCCAGTGTAAAGATGTGTATAAACATCCTCTATTAAGTCTTATGTCAGGCAACCCATTTTTAAGAGTTGAAGAGGAATTTTTCCTAGTTTTTTTTTTTTTTAGTTTTTTCCGTTTTAATTATTTAAATTCTCAAGTCATACCCAATCTATTCATAGTAATTATAGGTTTAAAAAGTTCTCCATTTGTCAGAGAGTCAGAGAAGGAAGATGTCATGCTCATTCTCAAACCGGTTTTATTTAATACTCCTTATTTGTTTTATGTTACTGTATTAGAATTGACTGGTTATTGTTATTTGAAGGGTCGTAGTGATATAAAGTCGCCCTTCATCTCCAGCAAGGACCAGACCTACTATTTTTCTAATCAACTTGGTGTGACCCAAGAAAGCACAAATTTATTATTACTTATTATTAAGACTGTTATATTAAGGGTTTTTGTGCTTTACATCAACATGGAAATTAACCATAGGTTTTTTGCGAAAATACTGCTTTATGTCATGGAATGCTTTTTGAAAGTAATGGGAACCAGGTGAACATGATCGTAACGTAAAGGGCCTGACTCTCAAGGAAGCTTCCTGTTCCTGAAGAAAAGGTGTTCTTACTCTTTTCTGAGCCTTGCAGCTCTAGTGTCCGTCCCCATAAATGGTCTTTACCAAGAAGTTATGTACATTATTGTTCATATTATGGTGTCAGCTTTTCCCAGACGTGCTCTCCCCAAACTCATGAGTCATTTCTGTGATGATGGCTTATTTCAGAATCTTTCACAATGTCTTGTTTGGTCCCGTGGGACCAGATGTCGTGCTGTCACAATCAAGGGCTAGATTATGGTTTCTGGTAACATGTATGAAACTGGAGTTAACAGTTGTTAACTGGAGTTAACAATTTCTTCATCTGAGGAATGTTTCTGACCTGAGTCCTGTGTTCTATGGTAGTAATGTCGTCCGTCTCTACATTTGTGCCCTTAATCATTACTCACAGACGGTGGAGCAGTAAACTCAAATGACCTTCACATTATCAGATCGTCAGTGTTAGAGCAATCCAGTATCAACCGGTTATCTTTTTTTTTTTTTTTTTTTTGCCTGTTTTGTGTGTAAGAAGAGTGATAATGTTTTTTTCTCATTAAAATTGAACTGATGCTACTTTTCTGTCTCTTGTAGTTGAAATCAGTTACTTAAAAACAGTTATAGATCTCTATTATGCCCCCTGAAAGGAAGTGCCATTATAGAAGTTCCCATTCAGGGCATCGACTTCGTTAGGCTTCTTTCAGAATAGAAGAGTAGGCGCTGTTAGAACAGGTGTGATAAACCTACACAAACATTGAGGACTTCATGGTGAAATTCTTATCAGTATGTTCTGCTATTCCAGTCTAGGACATATATATCTTAAGGTGTCGCTGTTGCTGTGAAGTCACAGTGAAATGGTGCCTCCCCGAGGGAGTAGGAAGAGAGGTATCTCATTCACCCTCTTGTGACATCCCGTGGTGACTGCATATGCTTAGGATCTCGGGTTTTAGAGAATGCTTTAAAAATCTCTCCATCCTCTCTCTGTTATTAACTGACACAGGAATATGTGTCTCTTCAATTCATGAATGAGCACATGCTTGGTTGATTTATGCTTCATATTAAAACAATCATTTGGTTGAATGAGTATTTGATTTGTGTTTATAAGTTACTCACTTAATCTTGTTGTTAAGAATCATTTCTGGTAGTACTGTTTTCAAGTGGGGTTTTCTCTTTTTCCCCTTCTCTGTAGCTAGCATACATTTTAGCAAAACTTTGATTTAGAGACGTTTGCTGTCTTATTTTCCCATGTTTTGTATGCTTTGATGTTAAAAATATATGTATTTTTGTAACCTATATATTAATGGATGTTTTGGCCAACATGATAGCCATACAAAAAAGTTTGAGGTAAGTTATAGGGAAATGTCTCTCTTTTTTAAGATTTTATTTATTTATTTGACGGAGAGAGCACAAGCAGGCAGGCAGAGAGAGAGGGGAAGCAGGCTTCCTGCCCAGCAGAGAGCCTGATGTGGGGCTTGATCCCGGGACCCTGAGATCATGACCAGAGCCAAAGGCAGAGGCTTAACCCTCTGAGCCACCCAGGTGCCCCGGAAATGTATCTTTTAATTTGATAGGCAAAAGAATTAAAGTATAATATTTTGTGTCTGATAGGTGTGCTTTGTAGGTTTCTTCTGACTCCAAGTCTCTGTGAATATAATGTTTTTTAAATTTTTTAAATTAGTAGCAGTATATTAATTGATTGCAGATACATTTTTTATTTTATTTATTTAAGACTCTGTCTCCTGTATTCCTAATGGTGAAACTGATAATGTAAACTTTGCTTCACACATTTAATGACAGAAAACACCAAGTAACTAGATACTATCCTAAGGTGACCAGCTATTCAGGCATGAAGTACTATAAAAATCATAACACACATTCATCTTATGCTGTATTGAAAGTTTTGATCACTAAACACAGGAGATTCTTCTATATTTGAAAATGCAAAGTGTGAAGATTTTTAAAATGTGTATGAATATTTTTTCTTTATATTCTGCTTTACAAGTGGATTTTTATTATAGAAACAGGAAGATAGCAGTGAATAACCATGCCAAAAATGTTAGTTATCCTTTTTGTTCAGTATTTAAGAAGGTCACTCCTCAGGCCTCACCTGCCCCTTTCATTGATGCCATGCACAAATATGGAGGCTGCTTAGTACCCCTCGTCGCCCCACCTGGAAGAGGCTTTCTCTCCCTGGGGACGCCCCTGTGCAGGGCTGAAGTCTGGTGGGTGGCTTGTCATGGGGCCAGTGATTCCTTTTAAGAGTTTGTGCCTGATTTCTCTTAGTACTGCCCGGAACTCCTGAGCGTAAGTAAGCATAGTGTCACCCTCGTCACACCTCCTCCTGCTGCCTGTGGTTTTGCCAGTATCTTTAATCTGGTTGAAGTCAGGTTTTCATGCCTGGAAGCCATTCTCCTTCCTTTTAGTAATGATGATGGCGATGGTGGTGATGGTGGCGATAAGGTGGTGTGGTGGGTGTTGGTGTTAGGTGAGGGGGACTCTGTGCCCTGTTGGTGGGAATGGAGCTTGGTACAGCCACTGTGGAAAGCAGAATGGAGGCGCGTCAGTAAGTTAAAAATGGAGCAGTAATCCAGCAATTTCACTTTGGGGCATATAGCCCCGTGTTCACTTCAGCCTTATTTACAGTAGCCAAGATATGGAAACAGTCTACGTGTTCATGGAGGAATGGATAAAGTTGTGGAGAGACCTACAATGGAATACGATTCAGCCATTCAGAAGGATGAAATCTTGCCATTTGCGAAGACCTGGATGGACCTTGAGGGCCTTATGCTAAATGAAATAAGTCAGACAAATAATGATCTCTCTTATATGTAGAATTTTAAAAAAAGCTCATAAATGCAGAGAACAGATTGGCTGTTGCCAGAGGGAGGGAAGTGGAGGGTGGTAGAGAAATGGGTGAACGGACATAAATTTGTTTTACAGTAAAATAATTATGAGTGTACCTAGGCGTTTCTAAGGAGGTCACGGATATTGTTTATTCTTCCCACCAGCATTGTGGGGTGAGGTGATTTGGCCCCATCTATATGCATAGATTTAGCGTTGACCTCTTTATTTCTGGTCCCACCAAGACATGCCTTAAGAGCTTCTGGAGAGGAGTGTGGGCTCCGGTCTCCAGCCATCTTAGACTCAAGTTCTGGCTTGGTCACTCTTTCACTAGGTTTTTGGGAAAGCTCTGACCCCCCTTTTATAAAGTAGCCCCCCATTCATGCATTCATTCTAAGATGTTGTTGATTGTCTCCTCTGTGCCAAACATGGTTTGAAAGATTAGGGATGTCATACTGGGGACACAGTCCCTGTCTTCACAAGGAGTTCAGTTTCTAGTAAAAGGAACAGACGAACAGGTAAACCAAAGACTATATAAAATTGTCAGAGAATTAACAACTTCCATAACTTCCTTAGAAAAGGCTTGGAACATTGTAGGTATACTCCTTATTATACTTATTCTGTAACATAAGTGTAACGAGAGAAATAGAGTTGCCAGTGGAGACATAGGGCAATTACAGGGGGGCTGTTTTGGACAGGGGAGTTTTAGGGGCGGCCTTTGAGGTGGTGCTCTTTGATCTGAGATACGAAGAAAGTGAGAGAGTGAACCGTGTGGGTTATCTGGAGAAGAGCATCTCAGGCAGAGGCAGGAGGCCTTGGATGGAAGGCGTGTGGCATGGGACCTCAAGGAGGCCAGGGTAGGGGAGGGTCATCAGGAACCAGATTGGGCTTTGGCTTTTCTTCACTCACTGTGGGAATTGGCCTGGGCAGGGGAATGGCCTGACCTGATGGGCATTTCAGAAGCATTTCTGGGGTGGAGCCAGAGTGGGAGAAGAGAGAACCAGAAGGTTGCTGCACTGGTCCGGGGGAGAGATGGTGGAAGTGACCCACGTAGTGTGAGCCCCTCCAGGAAGATGACCGTCACTGACCCACTGCTTGAAATTGCCAAACGCCCTCTGCCCCGACATCCCCACCCCTGCCCCCCCTCTCCTCCCCTCTCTTCTCTGTTGTCTGACTCACTTTCCAATAATATTGTATCCTTTACTTGTTAGGGTTGTTATTTATTGATATTCATCTCTTGCCAAAATATAAGCTCCTCAAGGGCAGGGATTTTCTTGGTTTTGTTCTCTAATATTTCCCTTGGACAGCACCTGACACAGTGTGTCTTGCTTGGTAGATATTGACCGAATGGATGGGTGGGTCAAATGGTGATAGAGGGGTGAGGAGAGATTGGATTTGTGGGTGTCTATCCAAGACAGAGCTGACCGAATTTTCTTCTGGATGATCTCATGCGTTTCTGGAAGTTACTCTGATAGACCAGAGGTCACAGACTTAGCTTGTACCTGACATGCAATACGACATCGGTGAGATCAATACAATTATGTCATTTAATTCTAGTGTACAGGAAAGAGTTACATTTTACCCCCTTAACTGAAAGCAAATTAATGAAAGAAAATATAGATCCAGGCCAGCAATCCATGGCCCCTGGGTCAAACTTGGCCTGTTGTTGTTTTTTGTAAATAAGATTTAATTACAGCACAGTCATACTCACTCATTTGCAGAAAGTCTGTGGCTACCTTCACTGCACGGTAGAGTCGAGTACTTGAGACAGAGACCATATGGCCCTCAAAGCTGAAAAGACTTATTCTCTGGCTCTTTACAGGAAACGTTAGACTCAAGTTCTGGCTTGGTCACTCTTTCAACTGTATCAGCTCCTGATACAGAGCATTATAGGGAGTTGATGGTGTTCTCTATTTTACGGTATAGATCAAAGCACCATTTTATTTTATGTTTTAAAGATTTTATTTATTTATTTGACACAGAGAGAAAGATCACACATAGGCAGAGAGAGAGGGAAGCAGGCTCCCCACTGAGCGGAGAGCCCGATGCGGAGCTTGATCCCAGGACCCTGAGATCATGACCCAAGCTGAAGGCAGAGGCTCAAACCACTGAGCCACTTAGGCACCCCCAAAGCGCCATTTTAAAAGTTGTTACAGTGAAGCAGTGTTCGTGAAAGCAAGTAGCGAATGAATCAATATTGACCTACCTCCATAAAATTGATTCATTTGCAAAATACCAAAAAGCAGAATGGACAAGGAAGTTCTATAAGTGATTAAGGGAGCAGGACAAGACCTAAAATTTTAGGGCGGTGTTTAGTTCCACTGTCTGTAATCAGAAGATGCCGCAGGAGCAGTCTAGCCCTAGGGGTACTTCTCAGGTAACAGTTCTAGAATCACATAACATAAGGCCAAAAGGCGAAGAGCATCACTTTCTCTGACACAGTGTACTTAAAGTTTTGCTGTGCATTTCCGATCAACACAAACTTCTCATTTGTGGTGTTCAATCTTCTGCCCAGCCTGCCTCTGTCTCAGCAACCCCTGCTCTCCTGTACACTCACACACGCACACTCTCATTTCCCTGCCCTTCCCTCTCCTCCCCCCATGTCTATAGGCATTTTGCTCTTATCTCCTTCTGGAGAGGGTGTCAGTCCTCTCCCCAAGCCCTGCTCTACACTTGTGAAATCCTACCATCTTGCTCACAGCTCGTCCTAACATGCTGTCTCCTTCATGAAGGCGTCCTGGTTCCCCATTCCACTTGTGGGTGCTTCCTTCCTTGGTCTGGGCATTTCCTCTGTTCCTTGTTGTATTGTTATGTATACTTACTTGTGCCTTTGTCTCCTTCCTCCCGTTAGACTTTGATGACACAGTGTTTTGTACAGAATGGGTCCCCAGTCATTATGGAATTGATGTGATTTGATGTAATTGATCTGCGTCGGAAGGGCAGGGGTCTGGATCAGCGTAGAGTCCTCTGAAAGGCTGTCCACCAGGGTGGCTCTGAGGGTGGAGTTTTCACTGGAAGGTTTGACTGGGAAGGGCCCTCCTGTGAACTCACACAGTTGCTGAGAGCGTTTGATTCCTTATGGGCTGTTGGATCGAAGGCCTCAATTTCTTGCTGACAGTCAGTTGGAGGCCACCGTCAGTTCCTTGCTGTGTGGCCTTCTCCAAAGACCAGCTTAAAACATGGTGGCTTCCCTCTTCAGAGCCATCAGAGGAGAGAGGCTCTTTGTTACACAGGTGTTAGTTAACATGATTATTCAAGTGACATCTTAACGTCTTTGCCATATTTTATGGATCAGAAGCAAGTTAGAGATCCTGCTCACCCTTACGGGGAATAGATTACACAGGGGCATGAATGCCAGAAGGCAGGGACTGTGGGAGTCACTGTATAGTCTGTTAGAAGAGGCCCATGCAGATGTAACCCATTCTTCTTGGCGCCATCCATTAGGAAGGTGTGATATGTTTTGTTTGTCTCTGGGTAAAAGATTCTTGACTATTGGGCATTGGGCTCACCCAGGTGGTAGAACATGCAACTCTTGATCTCAGGGTTGTAAGTTTGAGCCCCACATTGGGGGAGTGGGTAGAGATTACTCAAAAATGGAATCTCAAAAAAAGTTATAAAAATTTAAAAAAAATCTTGACTGTTAAAATGCTATGGATATTCGATAATTAATAAAAAGAAGGAAGATTTTTAGCTCTTCTAGGAGAAAAGTTGTAACTAATTAATAATTCTAGCTGAATTCATTTTTATATTTCTGTCTCCCAGGAGTTGTCTCATGAATCAAATCTTGACTTCCCAAATGCACCTGCAATTGTTGCTCCCTCTTACCCCGTATGTCCTGTTTTCCTTAGCCTCTAAGTAGGTCCTCTTCTGGTTCTCCTCATTTCTTCTCCTTCATTCCTTAATTTTCCTTTCCTGGATCATTTTCTTTTTTGTTGTTACAGCTTGATCGCTTTTATATGCTCAGTAAGTGTGTGTTGACTGTGTCATTTAAAAGGCAGGAGGCTAAGTTCAAACTTAGTAAGTCAGAGGTTTCACAGCTGGGCTATCGGTGGGAAGGCAAATAGACAGAGCTCGAGTCGGAACTCGGCGCTGCTTCGTGAAGGATCTGCTCCCAATCTCAGACCAGACACGCACAGAGAGTCCACGCTTAGATACTATGGATGGGGGTGGGGGGTGTTTGTTTGTTTTTCTTGTGTTGTTACTTTAGTTGTAAGCAGTATTACATCATATCACACCCTGTGCTTTTATGACAGCTCTCAGGAACTTTTAAAGTATGGCTTAATTCTTCTTGGCAGGATTTGTGACATGAAAGCAGATCCCTAGTGACAAGCTGTATTTACTATAAATACTTTAAAAACTGTTACTGACAATTCAGGGCTAATTAATGAATTTTAAGTTGGTCCTAGTTTACTGATCCTCAAGTTATTATTAATTGTGACTTCATGAAAATATTGCCAGGTTCCAAATATGGCCAGGCAGACTGTACAGACAGGCCCCGTATTCCCCTGCAGTCTCTTTTTATGATATTTCCTTGTTGGATTTATAGCTCCTCTCCATTCTATTTTTTTAGACCCTTTTTGGAAGATTAGTACATTGCATTACATTTTGGGGAGATTAACTTTCTTTTTACTCACAGATAGACCTGAATTTGGTCTCGGAAGATGTGTTCTTGCTACATGTAATTATGTAATGTTCTCTTCCAACTACATTTGGGATCTACATTTAAATTGATGTAGCATCCTTCAATCTGTGTGTAGCCTTTCTCCTTGGAGACAGAAACCAGAGTTTTGAGTAAGAATTTCTCTAACCAGAAGCCAGTCCCCTATACCAGTAGACTCAGCCCTAGTCACTTTGAGGACAGAGACCTTGGCCTCCCTGAGTTCTTGTACATAGATACGGGGTGCAGAGGAACCTGCTGGATGAACACAGCCACTGTGACCAAAAGCCCCTACTTTCTTTCTCCCTAAATACAGTAGTTTCTTACTGTAAGATATTTAATCCTCTGGCTCATAAAACTTCCTTTTTGTTTTTCTTTCTTGCTTCTTCTGTGAAACTTGCTATTTTCAGGTGTTTTGATTTTGGGGGGGAGTTATAAATGGAATTGTGTACTTCAGAGAAGGTCCGGTTTAGAAGTCATCACTCATCACATGCCTATCTCCCTTTTTTATTTTTAAACGGCACACAAGTGTCTGACGTGCACGTGGTACTTCTTGCTTGGCAGGCTGGTGCCAGACTCGGTGCCTTTTGTTTTTTAAGAGATAAACGTCTGGTGGTTTTTGTTTTGCTGTGAGACGCCTGTGAGTCATGGTTATCATGAACTAAGCCCTTCCTCCAGACCTCTAATTATTTTGGACAGCTTACCTACTTCAACATCTAGAAGTTAATA
>RCUC01142762.1:0-23713 GCA_003697995.1 Taxidea taxus jeffersonii
GCAGCTGGAATGGGCGGTACTGATGTGGTCCAGGGCCCACATTAAGGTTGGTTCAGCTCCACAACACCGCCCCCTGTTCAGACGCTCAGTATCTCCCTACTTGGGCACTTTCCACTCCGTTGGCAGTATTTTCTCCATCTTGAATGCGGGACCCCACTGACTGGCTCTGTCAGAAGCTAGCCGAAGTCAAAACAGAGCATGTGGGAAGCACTTCCTTCCTCTGTCAGAGCAATAACAAAGCCCGGGAAGAGGCGAGGGCGAGGAACAGCGCGAACAGGGCAGAGCGGTCTGTGGCCCAGCTCACTGACTGACTCTCAAACCACAGCGTCCCAGGGATGGTTAGGCTCCTCTGTCTTGACGCCACAGGTTAGCAATGTATACACTTTTTTACCCCACAGGAAAGATGTCAAACTTTTCACGCTCTAAATTTGGGCTCCTAACTTCCCGTTTTTGAGCACATGGGCACTGCCCAGATCAGCCCTGTCCTGCTCTCCCACTCTCCAGGCAGCAGACTGGCATTGCGCTGTACCCTGACTGCTATTTCTCTTCTCCTTTTTTACCATTTTTCCACCTTGATGCAGAAAATGAAAGCACAGGCATTGACTGTTGCCTATGAACACCGCATCGCCTTTCTCAAGCGCTGTCATTTCATACTCTGTTCTGGATCCTCCTGTTCCAAGCAGTGCTTGGAAGGAGGGCTGCATGAGCTCCTTTGACTTTGACCACAATGCAGTCACTTTGGAACCTAGTCTTTCTTAAACTGTAGACTATGTTGTTCCTTTATCCTGCCCTTCACTGCACCGCCTTCTTTCCTTCTGCCCCTTCCAATTCCCAACATTGGAATAAACCTGTCTCTACCTTCTCACCACATCTGAAGGGGAAAGAAGTCACATAAACATTGACTAGACCCATAACAGTTTCCTCCCCAACCTCAGCTGAATCTTCTGAGGCTTCTTTCACCCTTCTCTACTGAGGTCACTCTTCCAGTCCTCATTACGGCTGTCCTCGAACTTTCCCAGGCTTCCTCCCATGCCTGGCACATGTGCTACCTTACACCTGCCAAGCTCCTGAGCTGGGACCGGGGCCCAGGTCTGTCAATTTCAAGTCCAGGAGCCTCTCATGAAGTTTCTCTCTTTATCTCAACGTTGCTCCTTCATCCTTTCAAAATGTGATCTACTTCCTTCGTGGAAAAGAAGTCATGAGCGATATTTGACACATTTGATGACACTTTTCTCCTGAAGACTTCTTCTCTTGGTTTCTAGAACCTCAGAATCTCTTACTCCCCTCCTCATCAGTAGTTCCATTTTCTCAACTTTCTACTGGTTTCTTATCTCTGAACCCTTATTCTAGGAGTGCCCCCAGGACTCAGTCCTCAGACCTCTTGTCCTCACGATGGCTCCAAATAGTCTCTCTGGTGACAGACTTCCAAACAGGTCCCTCAGCTCCAGAAACACCTACTTGACATGGATGTGTAGCAGGTGACTTAAACTTGGATGTGTAACAGAAACACCATATTTGGCATGTCCAAAACCTAGTTTCTAGGGGCACCTGAGTGGTTCAATTGGTTAACTGCCTGCCTTCAGCTCAGGTCATGATCCTGGGGTCATGAGTTCAACTGAGCCCCATGTCAAAAGCAAGGAGCCTGCTTCTCCCTCTCCTCTCTCCTCCTCACTCTCTCTCTCTCCCTCTCAAAATAAATAAATAAAATCTTAAAAAAAAAAAAACCACACCTCGTTTCTAATCTGCCACCAAAAAGCTTGTTTCTCACACACACACAGAGAACAAAATCCCCACTGCACCCACTGCAGAGAATGGAAACACCATCCTTGCCATTGCTCAGGCTGAAGACCAGGCAGTGATCCTCAACCCCTTCCTTTCTCTCATGCCCTACACTCAGTCGGCCGGGAATCCTGCTGGCTCAGCATCCACATACAACCAGGATCTGACTGTGTCTTTCCATCTCCACTGCTGCCACCCTGATGTGAGCCACGACCACCATGATCTGGATTAGTGCCATGAACTCCTAAGCAGCTCCCTGCTTCCTCCCCAAGCCCTGTTCTCAACAGTGCAGCCAAAGAGATAGAGATGCTCTTCAAATGAAAACCAGGTGATGTTATTACACTGCTTAAAAATTTCCCACGGCTTCCCACTTCATCCAGACTAAAATCTAATATTCTTACGGCACCTACAAGTACCCACACAACCCTAAGCTCTTCTTCCTCCACGAAAGCCATTCCAGACTCCTCGCTGCTCTGACAGCTTGCTCCATTTGCTGCCTGCTCGGGGCCTTTCCAACTGTGACGCCGTCCATCAGCAACATCCTTGCCTCCAAAATACCTCAAGGGCTTGCTTCCTCATCCCCTTCAAATGCTCACTGAAATTTCACCTTCACAGCGAGGCCCTCTGTGATCACTCTATTTAAAACGGCAAAACCCACAAACATCACTCCTGCCACTCTTCCTTAAGTCCCTACCCTACTTTACTTTCTCCATTAGTGTGCAGTAGCGTCTTACGCTCACTGTGACGGACTCATTTATTCTGTGTGTTGCTTACTGTCTGTGTCCCGACTAGAGTGTAATTTCTGATGGGGGGTGGGGTTGGATCAGGTTGGTTCATTCAGCAGTTTCAGTGCCTAGTGCAGGCACCTCACATAGTCAGGTGTTCAGTTTGTATGTATTAAAGGAACGACTGGATGAAACCAGGAATAGTGACTCTTGAGCATATGTTGCTGAAGAATGACAAGCTCCATAAATTGCAACCAACCAGAACACAAACGAACTCAGACGCCCAAGAGCCCAATGAGCAGAGGACGGCACGGCTGATCCGAGTGAGTCCACTCACTGTCTGTCTCCCCAGCAAACCACAGCCACTGGAGCAGTGTCTAATACAGACGCTCGAGAAAATCTGGAAGAATGGACCCGAGCAGCTGGCAGATGATGCTAAGTTCTGGTTAAGGTCTACCAGCAGTAACTGAAGAGCCAAGGAGACAGCGGCATCAGTGGTCAGACCGAAGCCCTGGGTTGGTATTTCAGTGGGTACGTGTGTGGGAAAGGGTTGACGGGGCAGGCGTGGGCTGCCACACTCTGTGCATTCACAAGAACAGCCGATCCTCAGGACCGGCCCTTGGAGAGCTCCCGGGAAATAAAGTCGGATCCCTTGTAATATTCTGGGTGATGAGGCGTTTTTGCACGCCAGCGACCTGGGGCCACATGGGACGGATCTGACTGGACAGTTTATACAAACAGCTGTAAGACTGGTGAGTGCTGCGCGCCTGCGCTGACTCAGGGCGGCTAGAATCTGCATAGCTGGGGAAGTCGAGCCGTGATGCTGAGCTCCGTGACTGACCTACTCGAAAATCCTGACCATGGAGGGTTACGTGCGCTTCCTTGGTTGACAGCACTTGGTACACGCTGTCCCTCCCTGGTGCTGGGAGGACGAAGCATGGCCATGCGAGACCATGAGGACAGAGCACCTGGAAGCTGATATCGGGTTTCTCCTCACTGCCCCGTGTGCCCTTCCCTTTGCTGATCTTAATCTATGTCTTTGGTCTCTAATGAACCATAACTGTAAGTACATCAGCTTTTCTGAATCCTGTGGTCCCAACGAAATACCGGGCCTGAGACTGCTCTTAGGGACCACTGACACAGTTGGCATCTGCACTGGGATTTACCGGGGTGACATCAGCACGAGAGGGCTAGACACAGCTTTGGGAAAGCTTTGCACTACCATGAAATCAGCAGAAAGCGATAAAGCAGCAGAAACCCTAGAGAGTTAAAGACAAACAGATACGCTCAGCCGATGAGAAAGCGCAGGAAGCCTCTTGCAACCCCCCACCCCACTGTCCAGAGTGGCCAGGCACCAGGAGGGATCTACTCTGTATGGTTTTGCCCCATGAGGAAAATGAGAGCAAGAAAACCCCAGCAAGCCTCACCACTGCCATGTCTGTCTGCAGCCTGGGCTACCACGCTGCCCACAGTCTTCAGCAAACGCTGAACTCAGCCACCAGAGCTGCCCCAAGTGCACACACCCCCTCCCTGGGACTGGAATGGTACTGCGGTGGGACGTGCCCCCGGGGGCCGCAGGTGCTGCTGTGCCCACTCTCTGGACGCCACAGAACTCTGCCGTCCACAGGGCCGAGCTGCAGCTGCTCTGCGCGTCCTCACCCGCTCCCGTGGCCCGAGTCCCGAGTCAGGGCTCTGACCTGCCAGACGGGTCGCACTGCGGCTGCCACTGCTCTGCATCCTCCCACGTGCCAAGCTGGGACTCTGACTTGCTCCTACCAGGGCTGTGCTGCTGCTGTGAAGCCCGCCCCGCTCTGGGCCCAGCACCCAGCTGCAGCTCTGATCTGCCAGGAAAGGCGCTGTGCTGATAATGCTCTGGGGCTGAACCGCCTGGAGCCTAAGTTGGGGTTCTGACCTGCACTCATCAGAGCCACACTGCTGTTGCTCTGCACCCTGCCTCTGGGGTCCCAAGTTGGGGCTTTGACCAAACATAACCGGAATGGCGTTGTGACCGCCCTGCTCACTGCTCCTGAGGCACCACCGCACCCACATCCTGCCACTGCTGCATCCGTCTCCACCCTGGGACCTGAGCCCCTGTAGAGATCCCCAGAGACCCATGATGGTTCACAGGAAACCTGCCCATCCTTGCATCACAGACACCGGCACCACCCCCCAGAAATACACCTGTGCTCCAGGACCCAGGTGCCCTGACAGCTCTCTCTGCACACACTAGACTCCGGGACAGCAGCTCTGTTGGCACTTACCGCCAGCACATTACACCTGGTACCCAAAGGGACTCCCCTCTCAGGATCCCAAGAGCCCCAGCCACCACCGCTTCCTATAGGATCTCTACAGGCTTAGCCATAGAAGACCTCCCCAGACTTCACTGATGTTGGTCTCCACTGAGAGGCTGCATGAGGACCACTTCAATGGACCCTCCCAGGAACCAGACCCTGGGCCACACCCAGCTGGTGTGCTTACAGTCACCTTCAGGTACAAGTCTTTCTCTGAAGAAGCCAGTCCAGAAAGGTTAGAGGAGATGACCATTCCTTCAAATGCTCAGATAGCAACATGAAGACATTAGAAACACACAAAAGGGGAGAAAACATGACATCTCTAAAGGTACACCATAACTTTCCAGTAACTGACATCAAAGAAATGGGCTTGAGAGTTATCTGACCAAGAATTCAAAATAAAGAAGTTCAGCGAGCTTCAAGGAAACACAGAGAAATAATTCACTGAAGTCAGAAAGACAATACATGAACAAAAGTGGAAGTTCAACACAGATATAGAAATCATATAAAAGAACGAAACAAATTCTAGAGCTGAAGAATACAAGGAATAAAGTGAAAAAATGCAATAGAGAGTTTCAAATCAGGCTCAATCAAGCAGAAGAAAGAATGTACAAACTTGAAGACAGCCCTCTTGACACTACCCAGTTAGCAGAGAGAAAAAAAAAAAAAGTAAGAATGAAAAAGAGTGAAGAAAACTATGTGGATTATGGGATATTGCCAAGTGAAACAATACTCACACATGGGAGTCCCAGCAGAAGAGAGAAAGGAAAGGACAGAAAACGCACTTAAAGAAATAATAGTTGAAAGTGTCCCCAAATCTGGGGAGAGATACGGCCACTCAGGTACATAAAACTCAAAGATACCCAAGGAGATTCTACCTAAAGAGATCTTTATTAAGATACATTGTAATCAAACTCTCAAAAATCAGACTAAGAGAATTTTGAAAGCAGCAAGAAAAAAAAATCCACCAAATAGAAGGGAGCCCCAATAAGGTTGTAAGTGAATTTCTCAGCAGAAGCTTTGCAGGCCAGGAGAGAGTAGGATGATATATTCAAAGTGATGAAAGAAAAACAAAAACAAAAGCAAAAACTGCCAACCAGGAATATTTTGCCCAGCAAAGTGGTCCTTCAAAAATGAAGGATGGATAAAGACTTTCCCAGAAAAACAAGAACTGAGAGAATTTATCACATCTAGACTTGCCTTACATGAAATGGTAAGTGAAGTTCTTCAAGCTGAAATGAAAGATGCTAATTAGTAACATGAAAACATATAAAAGTATCGAATTCACTGGAAAAAAGTAAATATATAGTCAAAGTCAAAACACTGTGATTCTGCAAGAGTAGTGTGTAAATCACTCTGACCTCCAGCATACAGGTTTAAAGACAAATGTGTTAAACATAACTATAGCTAGAATATTTTGCTACAACATAACAAGTAAATTTGGGTATCAATAACATACAAGATTGGGGGAGCAAGTACATGTATAGAACTTTTTCAATCAATTGAAGTTGTTATCAGCTTGAAGCAGACTTATTACAGTAAGATGTATTATGACCATCACGATAATCACAAAGCAAAAGATACCAGATTCACAAATAAAAAGAAAAAAGAATCAAGGTATACCACTATAAAAAATCATCAATCTACAAAAAAGCAAGAAAAGCAGAAAAACATAGGAGCTACAAAACAATTAGAAAGCAATAAACAGAATGGTGATGGCAAATCTTTATTAATTTTAATTACTTTAAATGTAAATGGATTACTTTCTCCAATTAAAAGACACAGAGTGGCTAAGTAAAAAAAAGCAAGATCCAACTATATGCTACCTAAAAGAGACTAGCTTAAGCTTTAAGCTCACAGGCTGAAAGTAAAGGGATGAAAAAAAAAATGTTCCAGGTAAGAAAAGCAGGGGTACTTATATTTATCTCAGACAAAATAGACCTTAAGTCAAAAGCTGTAATGAGAAACTAAGAAGGTCCCTATATAATGCTATGAGGGTCTGCTCACCAAGAGGCTATAACAATAGTAAATATATATAATTATTAACAAATCTGAAGACTGAAACAGACAGCAATACAACAGTAGTAGGGAACTAAGTATCCCACTTTCAATAATGGATATATCATCCTGATAGAAAGTCAGAAGGAAATAATGGACTTGAACTACACATTAGCCAAGTGGAGCTAACAAACAGAGAACACTCCACTGAACGGCATGATAATACACATTTCTCTCAAGCACACGTGGAGCATATATTAGGCCACAACTCTTAACAAACTTAAGAAGGTTTATCCATGTCAAGTATCTTTTCCAACCAACACAATATGAAATGAAAAACGAATTACAGGAAGAAACCTGGAAAATTCACAAATATACAGAAATTAAAATACTGCAGAATAAGTAATGGGTCGAAGAAATCAAAAGAAAAAATTCTTAAAACTTGAGACAAATAAAATGGAAGCACAACGTATTGAAATTTACAGAACAGATCACAGCAAAAGTAGTTCTAAGAGAAAAGTTTATAGTCACAAGAGGAAAGTTTTTTACATTAAGAATAAAGATCTCAAATAAACAACCTAAATTTACACCTTAAGGAACCAAAAAAGGGACACTCTAAGTCAGCAGGAGGAAACACAATTGGCACACAATTAGCAATACACTACAGCGGACCATGCCAGTACTCCCTGAGGCGATACATGGGGCCTGACTGGGACAGAAACTTACTCAGGACTGGGATTTGCATACTTGCTGGTAGAGAAAAATTCAAAACACTATAAAAAAGACTAGCACAGAAGATACCATACCAGTCTGGACCCCGAGTTACATGTCATCACACCCAGAAACATACTTTACAGTCCAGAGCAACCAACAGCGGGCAAAGAGGTATCACATCAAATGGACAGGGCAGGAAAGAGTCTGATAAAGGACAGGAATGGAAATTCGAACATGTTCTCTAAAATGGGAGAAGATAAGGACATGAAGAACGCTTCCTGGAGTCCATGCCTTCACGTGTGTGCTCATGCGGAACATGAGGAAGGCTGAAGGGAGGGGTCCCCGCTTGAGAGAGTCCTCCGTTCCTCTGGAGGACGTGGGGAACAGGGGGTAGGAGGGTGTGTGGTGTTATGACTCTGAAATTTGTCAACAACTTTCTTTCTTCTGACCTGATGTGGCGATCCTGGGGTCAGGGCTACGACTATGGTGTGAGAAGCAGGGCTCATCCCTCAGCAAGAAACTGTAACCACACCTTTAACTGTTATGCCAGAATTCCTAAGGGCCTGAGGGGATGGACTGTGTCTTTGCTCTCTCCAGGAAAAGCAGGGTTGACAGTGATGCCGCTGTGTTGCCTAATGGTCAAGAGAGATCACTGGTTCTATGACTGTGGGCCTCGCCCTCTGAGCAGGGCTAGGCTGAGGGACAGGTGTGTATCCGGTATCTCAGGCAAGCTGGTTCAGCACATACTAACCCAAACTGGGAAATTCGTATCTCTGGGTACTTGTCTATGCTTGTTTCATGGGACTGCTGTGACAAATTATCACAAACGTGGTGGCTTAAACAACAAAAACAATTCTCTCACAGTGCTGGAGACCAGAAGTCCAAAATCAAGACTGGGAGCCAAGTTCGCTTCGGAGGCTTTGGGGGAAGAATTGATTCCATGATGCTCTTCCAGCTTCTGGGAGCTACTGGCCTTGGAGCTCCAGGATTCCAATCTCTGCTCACCGTGTGGCGCAAACCTCCCTCTGCTTACTTTAATGACAATTGTCACTGGATATAGGGCCCATTCAGATAACTGAGGACCGTCTCCTTATCTCCAGATTCTTCCTTTATCTGCAAACACCCCTTTTCCAAACCAGGTCACTTTAATACTATTTCAGGGTTCAATGTTCAACCCACTACAGTTCAATCCCTGTTGCCCCAAATTCACTTTTGTCTCACAGGCAAAACACATTCACACATCCCAACATCTCCAGAAGTCTTGACCAACTTCCAGGCTAAAATCTCATTCAAACAACATTAGCTCTAGTCTTGAATCTCATCTCAATGGTGAAGTCACGTATGGGCGAGATGGCAGAGTTGGGCCATCCTGGGGCAAAATTCATCTATATCTGTGGCTCTCTTAAAACAGGAAACGAGATGATCTGCTTCCAAAATACAAAGGTGTGACAGGCATAGGCCAGACATTCCCATTCTGAAAGGGAGACATGGGAAAGGATAAAGGGATCACGCATCTCAAACAAGTTCAGCACCGGAGATTCCTTTAGATCCCAAGGTTTGAGAAATCCTCTTTATTTGTGTTTCTGCTTTCCAGGCCCACGGCGGTGCCTGCAGCCTCTGCCTCTGTGCCCGTCTGTGGCTCCTGGCCTCAGGACCACGCTTCTTGTGGAAGAGTCGCGTGTTTTCACGCGACTTTATTTATTTATTTGACAGACAGAGATTACAACTAGGTAAGAGAGACAGGCAGGAAGAGAGAGGAGGAAGCAGGCTCTCCGCGGAGCAGAGAGCCCAATGTGAGGCTCGATCCCAGGACCCCGGGATCATGACCTGAGCCGAAGGCAGACGCTTAACGACTGAGCCACCCAGGCACCCCTGTCCTCCTCCTTCTTTATTCTACCATTAGACTCGACCTTAGTCAAACAATCTATTGGGACTGATTGGCTATTTCTACCTATGTCATCTTGAGAGTTCTTATCACTCACACAGAGTGTTAGTTCTATTGCTTCATGGACTCCATCCTTATTAGATTTCCTTCTAAGTTCTGCTAAAATAAGTACAACACAATTTCACTTTCATTCCTTTATTTGGAGGTAGTCGTTCCTTGTGTTCTGAAAGCTTTTAAGATGATTTTTTTCAGCCTTACAGTTCAAAACTTTCCTGAAGATGTGAAAGGGTATTTAGGCTCCATTTTCTTTCCATCTCTCTCTCTTTTTTTTTCCAGATTTTATTTTTAAGTAATCTCTACATCCAATGTTGGGCTCGAACTCACAACCCTGAGATCAAGAGTCAAACACTCCACTGACTGAGCCAGCCAGGAGCTCCAGTTTTCTTTTCCTTGGCTCAGTGCCCAGCAGACAGTTTGAATCTGAACACTTCTTCAGCTCTGATAAATTTTATTTTCTTTAATTAGCTCTGATCATTTCTCCCTTGAATTCTTATACATGCTCAGTGCCTAGGATTAAGCCTTCATGTCCTAACTATTTTTCCAGTATTTTCCACGGCTGTATTTTTGGCTCTTCATTCTCAGACAGTCCCTAAAATTTGCTTAAAATCCCTGTATTAAATGTTTTATTTTAGCAATCATGCATTAATTTTACAGTTACTTTTTTGTGTGCTTTATTTCTTTCAGCCTATTTTTTGTTTTGTAATACATTTTTTCCTACTTCTCTACAAATACCAATTAGAGATTGTGACTGTATCTTCAATTCTCTGTTTTGCCTGTTTTCACTAGGATCAACTATTCTTTTGTTCTCCGTTTGCTTTTATTCTGTCTTTAGGTTTTTCTCGTCTGCGTGGTGATCCTCAGTACTCTGTTCATATTCTTGAATGACTAACGAGGTAGATTAATAGAACACGGGTTCTCTTGTTGAATGGGAAAGCTGAAAATAGATTCCACTATGTAAATTAGGAAACAGGCTGGCATGCTTTAAGAGTCTGAGGTAGAGAATGGAAAAGCAATTTGACCACTCCATTCTGACCCCAGAAACGTCCAAGAAAAGAGGTGTCAGCTGCCACACTGGGAACCTAGCCTACCGAGGTCAGACGACTCAGTAACAGTGTAAGAAGGGCAGTTCTATTTTTATCCTGATGACATAAACACTATAGCCAATCCCTCTGTATGGCTGAGGACACCAGCGGGATTAGATGGACTCAGCCAATCTAATCAAAGGGAGTCAAAAATGCTGTACAGGTGTAACTAATTTTTTCTTTTTTGCTTCACTTCATTGCACTTTGCAGATAATGCATTTTTTACAAACTGAAGGCGGCAAACCTTGGAATCAAGCAAGTCTATCAGCACCATTTTTCCAACAGCATTTGCTGCTCACTTTGTGTCTCTGTGTCGCTTTTTGGTAATTCTTACAGTATTTCAAACTTTTTCACTACAATTAGATTTTTTTTTAAAGATTTTTTTTTTTTTTTTTTTTTTGTTAGAGAGAGAGCAAGCGAGCACAGGCAGACAGAGAGGCAGGCAGAGGCAGAGGGAGAAGCAGGCTCCCTGCCGAGCAAGGAGCCCGATGTGGGACTCGATCCCAGGACGCTGGGATCATGACCTGAGCCGAAGGCAGCCGCTTAACCAACTGAGCCACCCAGGCGTCCCGTACAATTAGATTTTTTTTAATGGTGATCTCTGATCAGTGATCTTTGATGTTATTATTGTAATTATTTTGCAGTGCCATGAACCACGCCCATGTAAGAAAGCGAACTTAGTCAATGAACATTGTGTGTTTTCTGAATCCTTTCCTCACTGTCCAGTCTCCAGTTTCCCTCCCTCTGGGCCTCCCTATTCCTTGAGACACACAATATTGAAACTAATATTTAAACCAATTAACAACCCTGTAATGGTCTCTAAATGTCTAATAAAAGATGTATAATTTCTCACTTTAAATCAAAAGCTACATGTGATTAAGCTGAGCGGGGAAGGCCTGTTGAAGCTGAGATGGGACGAAAGCTAGGCCTCTTGGACCAAGCATGAGCGGAGCTGTGAACACAAAGGGAAAGTTCGTGAAGGAAACAAGAGTTACTCCAGGAAATGCATGAATGAGAAGAGAGCGAAACAGCCTTACAGCTCATACGGAGGACATTTCAGTGATCTGGACAGAAGAGCCATCAGCCACGACATTCCCTTAACCCAAAGCCTAACCCAGAGCAAGGCCCTGGCTGTCTTCAACCCTGGGAAGGCTCAGAGAGGTGAGGGAGCCACAGAAGAAAGTTCTGAAGCTGGCAGAGGTTGGTTTGCAAGGTTCCAGTAAAGCAGTCGTCTCTAGACTGCTTTAAGCATAAAAGCTCTGATGGAGATGGACAGAGAGATTAGTGTTGTTTTCATGCGCTAATACAACATCCATTCTGTAGCCCAAAGATCAAGGGGTAATTTTGACATTAGTCAGAAGTACATTTTAGTCAAAAGTACATTTCAGGGGGTGGTCAGGAAGATGGCCGAGCAGGAGGATCCTGAGCTCACCTGGTCCACGGACACAACTAGACAACAGCTATGTTTGGCTAACTAGCTGAAAACAACCAGCAGACCGCTAGAACAGATTTTCCATAGTTAACTGTACAGAGAAAGCCACACGGAAGAGGATGAGGTAGAAATGCAGTTGGGAACCAAACTCCTGGCAAGACTTATGGCAAACGGGAGGGCGAGCACAAGCACAGAGAAATGAGAGGATTGGGCACAGGGTACCTGCACCAGGAAGACGAATCCCGAGAGCATCTGGCTTTGAAAACCAATGGGGTTTAACTTTAGCAGCTTTTTAAAGTCAGCGGAGCTGAACTCCAGGTACTTTGAAAACGAGCAGGTGCACCTATCCTTCGAGACGCAGCCTAATAAATAACTCAGCGGAGAAGGAGCACAGACTCGGCAGTTTGAAAAGCAGCTGGGGCAGGCGTGTCAATTCAGTTACTAAGTTACAAGCTCAGAAGTGCTGGAGGGGCAGGGATCCTCAGGACGCCTCTCCAAGAACAAAAGTGCTGTGGGCACCATTTCTCTTCCCCCTCCCCCAGCCGAGATAGTTGGACACTTGGAGCAGCCAGCACGAGCACTCTCTACCTACCTTGCAAGCCACGGTGCCCAGCCTTGGCACTCTTGTGAGTGCCCCATTCGACCCTCCAAAGTGACTCCTGCCCTACTGACCCCACAAGCAGCCCCAACAGTGACCAGCACCACTCCAAAGGGAGTCCTGTCGTAGAGAGAGGGAGGGACATCCCACACCGTAGTACGCCCACAGTTTGAGCAGCAGAGCTTTCAGCTGGCTGTGCAGAGAGACTAAGTGTGGACAGCTGCCCTCACTGCTGACCCCTCCCACCGGTGAAATCCCACCAGCCTCTGGCAGGCCCCACAACCCTGCAAGGACCAAATCCTGCCTGGTGTTCCTAGAGCAGGCAAAGCAGGTCACTGCAGCCGACTGGATGGAAGGCAAACACGGCTCAACCACAACAGTGGGGCATGCACAGCCCACACAGGAGACACCCCTGGGGAACCTTGGTCTAGTGACCAGGGGCATTGTGCTACAGAGCTCCCAGGACCACTGTTACAGGAGGTCGCTATTTTCAAAACCAGGAGATGTAGCTGACCTCCTTAATACACAGAAACAAACAAAGACAGTTAGACAAAATAAGGAGACAGAGGAGTATGTTCCAAATGAAAGAACAAGACATAAATCACAACAAAAGGGATAAATTAAATGGATATAAGCAATATGCCCAATACAGAATTCAAAGTAGTAGTCATTAAGATATTCACTGGACTTGAGGGAAGAGCAGAGGACCTCAGTGAGAACCTCAACAGAGGGGAAACATAAGAACCAGAGATGAAAAATTCAATAACTGAAATAAAAAAAAATACAGTAGAGGGCATCCATAGCAGATTAGAAAATGCAGAATAGATCAGTAATCTGGAAGATGGTAATGGAAAGCCAAGCAGCAATGGCAACAAGCCAAGCAGCAAGGAGAAAAAATAATAATGAAAAATCAGAACAGGCTAAGGGAACTCAGCAACTGCATCATGCAAAGTAACATTCACATTATAGGGGTCCCAGAAAGAGAAGAGGGAGAAAGGTGGGCAGAAAATTTATTTGAAGAAATAAGAGCTGAAAAGTTCCCTATTCTGGGGAAGGAAACAGACATACAGACCTCTAAAGCACAGATAACCTCTAACAAAATCAACCCAAAGAGGTCCACACCAGGACACATAGTAATTAAAATGTCAAAAGTAATGACAAAGAGAGAATTTTAAAAGCAGCAAGAAAAAGAAAAACAGTTATATACAAGGGAAACCCCATCAGGTTATCCACTGATTATTCACCAGAAACTTTGTAGGCCAGAAGAAAGTGGCACGGTGTCTTCAAAGTGTTCAGAGGTAAAAATCTGCAACCAAAAATACTCTACCCAGCAAGGTTATCATTCATAATAGAATGAGAAATCTAAGAGTTTCCCATACAAAAGTTAAAGGAGTTCATTACCACTAAGCAAGTATTATAAGGAATGTTAAAAGGAATTGAGTGGAAAGAAAAGGCCATAATCAGGAGTAAGAAAATTATGAAAGGAAAAAAATTTCACAGTTACAAGCAAACATAATAAAAGTAATAGATCAATCACTCAGAAAGCCAGAATGGAGGTTAAAACACAAAAGTAGTAAAATCCATTACATCTAAAAAAAAATTATAATATTCAAGGGATACACAAAATAAAGAGGTAAAATATGGTATCACATACATAAAACATGGAAGAGGGATAAAAATTTAGTGCTTTTAAAATGTGTTTGAACTCAACTAACAACTTAATATAGACCGCTATAAACATGTTATACACAAACCTAATGGTAACCACACATCAAAAACCTAGAACATATACACAAAACATAAAGACCAAGGAATCCAAGTATAACCCTAAAAAAAAAAAAAAACCATCAAACCACTAGGGACAAGATCAAGAGAAAAAGAAAGGAACAGAGAAGAACTACAAAAACAACCAATAACCAAATTTTAAAAACGGTAGTACATATATACCAATCGATAATTACTTTAAATGTAAGTGGATTAAATGCTTCAAGCAAAAGACATAGCATAAGTGAATGGATAAAGAGCAAAACACCCACCCCCCCCCCCCGCCAAAAAAGAGCAAGACCCATCTATATGCTGCCAGTAAGAAACACACTTCATACCTAAAGACACATACAGACTGAAGGTAAGGGGCTGAAAAAACATATACCACGCAAATGGAGGTGAAAAAAAAAGTCAGGTTAGGAATAGGTGTATCAGACAAACTAGACTTTAAAACAGTATGTAGCAAGAGACAAAAAAGGGCATTACACAATGATAAAGGGATTAATCCAACAAGAGGACATCATAATTATAAAGCACAGAAATTTTAAGTATAAATTATATAAAGCAATTACTAACAGATATAGAAGCAGAAATTAAGAGTAATACAAAAGGAGCAGATTTTAACACCCCAGTTACATCAATGGATAGATCATGCAGACAGAAAATCAACGAGGAAACAGTGCCTTTCAATGACACATTAGACCAGACGGACCTAACAGACATATATAGAACGTTTCAGCCAAAAGCAACAAACTATACATTCTATTCATGTGCACATGCAACATTCTCCAGGGGAGATCACATGTTAGGCCACAAAACAAGTCTCAATAAACATAAGAAGACAAATCATATCATGCATCTTTTCTGACCACAGTGATATAAAACCAGAAATCAACCACAGGAAAAAATCTGGAAACAGCATAAACAGGCAGAGGCTAAACAACATACTACTAAACAATGACTGGGCAAGCCAAGAAATCAAACAGCAACTTAAAAAATACATGGAAACAAATGAAACACATGGTCCAGAACTTGGAAGACATAGCAAAAGGACTTCTAAGAGGGAATTTGATAACAATACAGGCCTACCGCAAAAAAACAAAAAAAATCTTGGGACACCTGGGTGACTCAGTTAAACGCCTGCTCAGGTCATGACCTCAGGGTTCTGGAATGGAGCCCTGCTTTGGGCTCCCTGTTCAGCGGGAGTCTGCTTCTCCCTCTACTTTTGCCTCTCCCTCTACTTTTGCCCCCCCCCACACCCACCCCAGCTCATCCACATCCATGGCATTCTCACTCACTCAAAAAAAAAATCTTAAAAAAAAAAAGAAAGAAAAAGAAAAGAAACAAGGAAAGTCTCAAATTAACAATTTAACCTTATACCTAAATGAGCTAGAAAAAGAAAAATAAATTAACCCCAAAGCTAGTAGAAGGAATTAAGTAATAATTATCATAGCAGTAATAAATAAAACAGAGATTTAAAAAATTAGAAAACATCAATTAAGCCAGGAGCTGGTTCTCTGAAAATATCAACAAAAATGATAAATATTTATCTAGATTCGTCAAGAAAAAGACAGGCTTTGAAGAAATAAAATCAGAAATAAAAGAGGAAAAATACAATCAACACCACAGAAATACAAAGTATTATAAAAGAATTGTATAAAAAATTATATGCCAACAAACTGGACGACCTAAAAGAAATGGAAAAATTTCTACAATCACAATCTTCCAGCCGAATCTGGAAGAAATAGAGAATCATTACTAGAAATGAAATTGAATCAGTAATCGAAAACTCCCAACAAACAGAGGTCCAGGACTTTTGGCTGGATTTCACAGGTGACTTCCCAGGTGATTCCTACCAAATGTTTAAGAAGAATTAATACCTGTTATTCTAGGCAATTCCAAAAAATAGAAGAGGAAGGAAAACTTCCAAATTCATTCTACAAGGCCAGTATTACCCTGATACCAAAAGCAGAAAAAGAAAAAAAAAATTACAGATAAAGACAGATAAAGAAAAATTACCAAAAAAAGAAAAATTACAGAACAGTATCTCTGAAGAATATGGATGCAAAAATCCTTAACAAAATATCAGCAAACCCTACTGAGTATTTACCCCAAAGATATAAATGTAGTGAAAAGAAGGGCCATCTGTACCCCAATGTTCATAGCAGCAATGGCCACAATTGCCAAACTGTGGAAAGAGCCAAGATGCCCTTCAATGGATGAATGGATAAAGAAGATGTGGTCCATAAATACAATGGAGTATTATGCCTCCATCAGAGAGGATGAATACCCAACTTTTGTATCAACATGGACGGGACTGGAGGAGATTATGCTGAGTGAAATAAGTCAAGCAGAGAAACTCAATTATCATATGGTTTCACTTATTTGTGGAGCATAAGGAATAACACGGAGGACATGGGGAGATGAAGAGGAAAAGTGAGTTGGGGGAAATCGGAGGGGGAGATGAACCATGAGAGACTGTGGACTCTGAGAAACAAACTGAGGGTTTTGGAGGGGAGGGGGGTGGGAGGTGGGGTGAGCCTGGTGGTGGGTATTAAGGGAGGCACCAATTGCATGGAGCACTGGGGGTGGGGTATAAACAATAAATTCTGGAACACTGAAAAGAAAAAAAAAAGTAAAAAAAAAAAAAACAAAAACAAAATAAAATTAAAAAAAAAAAAAAAAAAACCAGCAAACCAAATTCAACAACACATTAAAAAAATCATTCACCACGACCAAGTAAGATTTATTCCAGGGATGCAAGGGTGGTTTGATATTCACAAATCAATTTGTACGATACATCACATTTATAAGAGGATAAAAACTATATGATCATATCAACAGATGCAGAAAAAGCATTTCACAAAATACAACATCCATTCATGACAGAAACTCTCAACAAAATAGGTTTAGAGGGAACATACCTCAACATAATAAAAGCCATATATGAAAAATGGTAAAAGACTGACAGCCTTTCTTCTAAGATCAGGAAAAAGTCGAGGGTGTCTGACCCTCACCACTTTTAATCAACATAGTACTGGAAGTCTGGGTGCAGTCATAAAGCAAGAAAAGGAAATAAAAGTCATCCAGATTGGTAAGAAAGAAGTAAAACTGTCACTATTGGCAGTGACATGGTACTATACATAGAAAATCCTAAAAACTCCACCAAAAAACCACCAGAACTGATAAATTAATTCAGTGAAGTTGCAAAATACAAAATACACAGAAATCTCTTGGATTTCTATACACTAATAAAAAAGTAGAAAAAGAAATTAAGAAAACAATCCCATTTACAATTGTGCCAAAAAGAATAAAGATTTAATTCATAACATCAATAATTTAAAAGGGTTGAGCAGAGCAGCAGTTTCTGTATCTTACTGAAGTTAAGGTGGTATAAATTCAAATCAGAGTGTTATAATTTTAGGATGTTAAATGTAATCCCCATGGTAACCACACAGAAAATAGCTATAGAATATATAGAGAAGGAAATGAGAAGGGAATTAAAATGTTTCACTAAAAAAAAAAAAAAAACACACAACTAACTAAACATAAGACAGTAATACAGACAAGAGACAAAGAAAGTATAAAGTATATTGAAAAAAATAGCAAAGTGACAGAATTATCTCCTTATAAGTGTATACTTTAATGTCAATGGATTAACCTCTCTAATCAGAAGATAAGAGGTGGTCAAATGGATTTAATAAAAGAATGATCAAAACATGCACAGTCTACACAAGACTTACTTTAGAGCCAAAGACACAAATATGTTGAAACCGAAAGGATGGAATATTTCATACAAACATAACCAAAAGAGAGCAGGGGTGGCTATTTCATTATCAGAACCCCCCCCAAAAAAATTTTTTTAAGTTACAAAATACAAAAAATGACATTATGTATTTATAATAAAAGGCTCAATCCAGCAACAAATAACAGTTATAAACATTTATGAACCTAATAAAAACCCATCAAAATGCATGAAGAAAAAATAAGAATTAAAATGAGAAATAGTTCTACATTAATAGTTGGAGACTTCCTCAAAATAATGATATAGAACAGCCAGACAGAAATAAGGAAATAGAGGACTTAAGACAGTAAACCAACTAGATCTAACAGACACAGAGAACATTTTACCCAACAACAGATTACACATTCTTTTCAAGTGCATGTGGAAAATTCTCCAGGATATACCATATGTTAGGCCACAAATTAAATCTTAATAGACTTAAAAAGATAGATACTAAGTATCTTCTCTACCAGAAATGAGATGAAGTTTGATATCTGAAACAGAAAGAAAACTGGAAAACTTACAGATTTATAGAAATGAAAATAGAGTCTTAATCAATGGATCAAAGTAGAAATCACAAGGGAAATTTAATTTGAAAATACTGAGAGATGAATGAAAAGAAAAATCTAACACACCAAAATTTATGGGACATATCAAAAGCAGTGCTAAGTGGGAAATTAGAGCCTTAGACACATATTTAAAAAGATCTCCGGGTGCCTAGGTGATTCAGTCAGTTGGTTAAGTGACCGACTCTTGATTTCAGTTCAGGTCATGATCTCGGGGTGCTGGGACTGAGCCTTGTGTTGGGCTCACACTGAGAGCGGAGTTTACTTGAGATTATTTCTCTCCCCTCTGCTTCAGCCCCAACTCACACACGTACTCTCTCTTCTCTCACCAAAAAAAAGACGAAAAAGAGGAACGACGAAGACAGATATCAAATCCACAGCCCAAGTTTACAACTTCAGGAAGTAAGAAAAGAATAAACTAAAGCTAAAGCTAGCAGAAGGAAGAAAATAATAATGATTAGAGCATGGATAAAGTAGAGAAAAATCAATGAAAGTAGAAGCTGATTCTCTGAAAAGATAAAACTGACAAACCTTTAGTTAGACTGAATAGAATAAAGGCATAAAGAATGAGGAAACTAGAAAATACCATTAGTACAGCACAGTTGTAACTGTTGCAGACAAGATCCACTGATGGAAGTTAAAATGAGTGGGCAAAAGTTAAAAAAACAACAACAACAACTACCTGCATAGTGTCAGAGCATCACCCTAAGACAGTTCTTTATTACAATGGGAAAGACGGTAACTCTACAGTAGAGAAACCTGGTGGACAGTGCTTTAGTCCAGTGATCACTGTGAAGGTCAATGGTAGTAAGGCACGTGGACACTATTTAGTCCCCGAGATGAGGCTCTGCGATGGGCACATCAGGATTCAAACCCCAGGTCTTGTTATACTCTTCATCATTTTACTATAAACAGACATATTTTCTCTGGACTTGTTGGTGAAAATATCAAGGATAGTACACCAAGCTGGATATGCGATCACTTGTAAAACATACCCAGTTCTGCAAAGTTACTCAGAAAAGTACAATTAATTAGTAAGGGAAGAGAGGTTCCCAGAGAGGCTAATGCATTAAAGAAAAAACAGAATAGAAATGCTATGTACTGATGCTTGATACATGGTTGCTGGTAAAAATAATAATAATCATAGCAAATATAGCGATAACATATTTATTTTTGTTTAATCTTATTTCAATTTTATTTACAGCAAATGCTATTACACTTATTCATTTATTTAATCCTAATGACAACTCTATGAGATAGGCATTGTATGATCTCCATTTTGCAATTGAGGAAGTAAAGGCATAAAAAGTTGAGTAATCTATTTGGGATCATTTAGTAAGTGGCACTATACTACCTCCCAGAAAATATCAGTTTAATGAATAGTGTCAGATACTATGCTAAATACTTTACATATCCAATCCTCAATATTCCTGTCCAGAAATACCTTTTCTAAAAATTTTTTATTTTAAATTTGATTTAGGTAACATATGCTGCATTAACAGTTTCAGAGGCAGAATTCAGTGATTCATCAGTTGCATAGAACACCCAGGGCTCATTACTTCAAGTGACTGTTTTTCTTTTAACAAGTGAAATTTTGCAAATGAAAAATGCAAGGCTCTGTTGGGCCGCTCGACACGCTGCAGGACACTGAGCATGCGTGGCCTCTACCTGGTGACGGTCAGCAGCTTCTCTTCCCCGATTCACAATGATCAGCAAATATGCTCCCTCAAAACATTGCAAGGGTCTCTAAGGGAGCAGCACTCCCCCAAAACTGGTTGTTAAAGGTCATTAGATGGTAAGATGCAAAGCTGGGATGTGAATCCAGGCCCGTGACTGGATGGGTCTCCATATGTGACTCCCAGGTCAATATTCTTTCCCATATCAAACACAGACTTGTGTAAGAGTTGAAAGGAAAACAAATGTGCAAGGACAGGGAGAGCACAGCCTCACAAAGTGCGGGGGGCAATACACTCCAGATCAGAAGACTACACAGCAGACCCTTGAACATGTGTTTGAACCGCACAGGTCCACTTACACAGGGATTTTTTTTTCAATAAATACGGACAGTCCTATAAATGTATTTTCGGTTCCTTATGATTTTCTTAATTATATTTTCTTTTCTCTAACATACTTCATTGTAAGAATTCAGTATGTAAGACATATGACATACAAAGTATGTGTTAACTGACGGTTCATGACATCGCGAAGGCTTTCAGTCAATAGTAGACTGTGAGTAGTTCAATCTGCAGGAAGTCAAAAATCACAAATGGACTTTCAACCGAGCAGGGAGTCCCCCTTAACCTCCATGGTGTTCAAGGGCCAACTGTGGTTTGAAAGTTAAGGTCATCCATAAAGTATGCCAATAATATTATGTATCATTTGTTGAATTAAATGAAACATAAAGCAAGGACCAATTTGTAAAGTATATCGAATTTATCTATCGAGGCAATCAGGATTCAGTTCAGAACTGAGTGAGAACTGAACTCCTGAAAGAATTTCAAAGACTATTTCTTTTAGTTTCATGATTCTTGTGTTTTCAGATCCATTAAGGGTGCTTTCCCATTCATCATTATATAAGCTGTATAATTTATGGGTGCAAATCATCTATGCTATTTGAATTACTTTTTTACTTAATAATAAACAATTCAGAATGTTGGGGAAAAATAGCAAAAAGCAATACTAGTGTAATTGTGACATAGGTCACAAAAACAGTCAAAACATTCTCCACAAACATGGAATAAGTATTTTTATCTCCTCAAGGGAATAAAATAGCTTTGGTATACAACATTCAGATAATATTATAAACTTATGGAATTTTTAACATTATAAGTAAATATTGATATACAGATACTACTGCAACAGTAGCCTACCATCAACATTTTGGTTATTTAATGGAATTTCTACAGTTTAGTTGTGTATGCAAAAACACACACGAGTGCATACCATAAGCAAAAATTCAGTAATCAACTCTAGTAATCAATTACCTTTGCAATAATAACTTCTTTCTTCAGAATCTTCATAGCATAGTATTTGCCACTTGCCTTCTCTCGAACCAAAATAACTTTCCCAAAAGTGCCTTTACCTAGTAGTTTCAAATAGTCAAAATCATTCATTGTCTGAAAAATACAAATTAAAAAATATGGTATGAAATATCAGATGCAACTTATTTATAAACATATAGGTATATGTTTGCAGTATCTACTCAAAAGCAAATTTTACCAATTTCTAAGCACACTTAAAAGAATAAGAATCCGACTGGCAATGGCTGCCTCACCAGCAATCATGGATACTAAAAATATTTTAAGCAGTTTTCAGATATGGAAGACAATTATTTTGAACCTCAAATTCCTCAGCTATCAAGCTATCAGTCAAGTGTAGGGGCAAAAGGAAAAAAGAATCATCTTCATTCAATTTCCAGGACTCACTTTCTTCTATTGAAGTATAATTAATACACAATGTTAGTTTCAGGTATACAATATAATGATACAACAGTTCTATATATTTCTCAGTGTTCACCAAGGTAAGTGTACTCTTGATTGCCTCGATCACTTTGACCCACCCCTCCCACCTGGCTTCTCTCTGACGTCTATCAATTTATTTTCTGTATTTAAGAGTCTGGTTTCTTGGGTCTCCTTTTTCCTTTGTTCATTTGTTTTGTTACTTAAATTTCACATATTAGTGAAATCATATGGTATTTGTGTTTCTCTGACTGATATTTCAAATAGTATTATACCCTCAAGCTCCATTCGTGTCATTGCAAATGGCATGGCTTGTTCTGTTTTATGGTTGAATAATATTCCATTGTGTGTGTGTGTGTGTGTCACTTCTTCTCTACCCACTCATCTGTCAGTGAGCACTTGGGTTGCCTTCATATCCTGCCTCTTATAAATAATGCTGCAATAAACATAGGAATATGTACATTTTCAAATTGGTATTTCTGTGTCTTTAGGGAAGTACCCAATAGTGGAATTACTGGATCATATGGTAATTCTATTTTTAATTCTTTGAGGAACTGCCACCCTGTTTTCCAAGGACCCAAGTTTTTCAGGGTTTAGTAGGGTCACTATCCCCAAACAACATGGTCATCAAAAATGTTCCCCACAAACATTTCTAAATACATCTAAGGGAGCAGTACCTTTCAGGGAAGCTATTTGAGAATGTACTTTAACAAAATTAGGATGAACTCCTAGGAAGTGAAAGACAGGTGTGTAAGAAATGCTGGAAATAACCCTGGAGCCCAGTAAGAAGAAATATAAGAAGCAGTACAACATCTAAGAAAGAAATTGGTGCAATTCAGAATAGAAAGTCAGAGACATCTAAGAATGCCTTTAATTAATCTGCCTGTTTTCAATTTCATTTTTCACTGAGTGAGCTGATTCCCAGGATTTTGCCAAGCAGACCTGCTACTTGCTCTCTACAGCCCCCTTTATGCCTGCTTTTCTTGTTTTATGAATGTTCTTCCACAAATTTCCATAATTTTGATATTGGTTGTCCACTAATGCCTTTCCCCCACCCAGCTTTTTATTTGTGTGGACTTGTCTCTTTTTTGTGCCTTTATTATCATTTTAATGGGCTTTTAAGTGGAACTGAGATAACTGGGTATGCTCAGTTTATCATCTTAATTTATATTCAGTTCAGAGATCTTCATGAATAACAAGTTAAGAACCTGGGTTTTATCCTATAGTGAAGACATTCCTGCCATTTTATAACTGTATTTTTTTCCTGTTTACCACCCATCTAAATCAATAATGTCTCAAATCAATGATCTCACTTCTACATTAAGAAACTGAACAAGAGCACAATAAACTCAAGAGAAGAAAGGAAATAATAAAGACCAGAGCAGAAATCAATTTAAAAAATTTTAAAGGAAAAAAAGTAGAGGATATCATACTAGAAGATCAATAGAATTGATAAACCTCTAGCCAAATTGCTCAGGAAAATAAAGACAGAAGATACAAATGACCAATGTTAGGAAAACTCTAAAGCCACGTGGTTTCACTGCCGAATTCTATAAACATTTAAAGAAGAAATGATA